>JAGTTH010001562.1:0-20181 GCA_022606485.1 Agraylea sexmaculata
TATCGTGACGCCTTCCTATTGACGGGAGTCCCTTTATAAGGGGTTGGCCAGGCCACCTTGGCCTTTACGGGAGAATATAGTAAAGATGGTTTCCCAGGCCACCACACAGCAATGAGTACTTAAGATCTAGTTTGCAAAGCTAGATCTACCAAATGACTCCGGTGCCGTGAATCGAACCCGGGAGTCTTCACTCACGAATCCGTTACACTAACCACTGGGCCACAAGGCGGCTATCTATTCGTGAAATTAAATAGCCATATTATACTTGGATAATGCATTTAAAAATATTTTTTGGTTTCAGAGTAAATTTTCTCGTTTCAGCCTGTACTGTAAGCCAATGGCAAGGGAAAAGAAAATAGCTGATATTTTATGCATTGTCGGACAAACAATGAGAATTATGTTTAAATTACGTGTCCAGGGGGGGAGTCGGGGTTGGAAATTTCTATAAAAGTATTTGCAGTTTGAGGAAGAGGGTGAAAATCTTCAGTTCCGTTGTCGGGAAGTCACTTTAAAAGTTCGTTACGCCGATGCAGCGCAATCATGAGCAAATAATAAACACCAAACAAGTTCTTACCAACGCAATATATTAAGGTTTTATTTTATTTTATTACACTCCATATTTCTTCTAGGAATATTGCGCCGCCTAATGAGGTCGGCTCGTGATCTATTATGATGAGAGACTTCTGCATTTTCTTCATTGTATTCAATACTGTTTTCTCGACAATCTTCCTTGTCCTCGAATAAATTTAATTTAAAATCCAACAAATAAAATGATGACTGACTTCACTTTAATTGACTTGTAATGCAATCATGTATGTGTGTGTTGTTGTCGGTATTCAATTATTGTCATTGATGACAAGCTAAGCACACATATTAGTATGTAGATCTATTTAAATAAACACAAATCCCATATATATATATATATATATATATATATATATATATATATATATTATCCCCATAATAGATCTAAGCCTAAAATAACAATATAATGTTTGTACATCGTTCGCAATATCCTCCGATATTGAATATTTCATACAACAATATCCAAAACCAAACACACATGGTATTGTTTATTTGAATTCATTGATGAACACTCGCAGGGAATGTATCGTGAAAATTGTTGGGGTGCATTTTCAAAATTTATATTCAGAGTGGCGTATTATAAAATAAATTCAATCTCTCCATATACTTTCGGGAGAAATGTAATAAAAGAGTTTATGAGGTTGGATGAGATTGTTGCGAGATGAAAAGAATATTCGGCGTTGAAAAATTGACCGTTTTAAAGCTTATTATATCGTCTCATTGAGTGGCGAAAGTAACTGTCTTAAATTCGGATTTAAAAAGTGATGAGACTACAAGTCATACTTGATTAATATGCTCGCATGGGTGGAAAATTACTTTTACGTTGAGACTCGATTAAAGTTTGGATTTTTTTTTGTAAAAGTCTCATTATTTTGATGTCCAGCCGTGACATTAGCGCCCTTTCCGGAGGCTCTTTTTCCAGTATGGCTTTCTTCATTTTTCTCATTCTCGCAGGACGGAAGTTTTTAATAATGAAGGGCAAAATGTGAAGCAATCTATCGCAGTGTTGGCGAAACGACTTTTTCTTTGGAGGTTACTTCCTCCCCCTGAAATAACCACCGACAGTTAAAACCAGGTGACCTTCTTCTTACCAAATCAAAAGCTCGTCACCAAAATGTCCTTTTGTTCGAAGAGACTATCAAAACTTTGGCACAGAGAGAACTTTTGTACGATTCGAAATTTTACTAATGAGGTGATAATTATCGTCGTTTTGATACTCTTCTATTCAATTAATCTAATTTATTATTAAATCACTTAGATTTCCCTTCGTTAGTATTTAATTACATGTCTTTGATGCAAATTGAAACTGCATGATAATAATAATTAAACTGAGAATTGAGTTAAATTGATTTTGGTATTCAAAATACTATTATTAATAATATTACCAGCGTAATAGCTCAAGGGATAAGACGCGTGAATACAAATACTGTGGTCATGGCTTCAAATCCCGCTCAAGTCAATTTTATTTTATATGTTTTAATCCCGATCGATCGTCTTGATCCAAGTTTACTCTGATTTCCTGTATTATAAGGTAAATACTGATTATTGAGTCGGTGTACTGTGTAACTAGTAATAATTAAGATCACCGACAGACAATTAACACGTTGTTGTATCTAAAAAAAGCTCCATCAGAGATGTGGGTTCTCTGGTATTCCAGAGAACTGTTTTCTCTTAATAATAAAGAAAATAAATGGGGAACAATTAACAAAATTGACGGCGTAGTTTTTTTTATAAATTTTAATCTTACAAGGTATTCTCACTTTTATCCACAGCTTCCCTCTGATTTTTTAAAAATGTATATTTTAAGGCATTCCAAACACTAATGTAGCTATGTTTTATACTTGTGTACATTGATTTTAATTTTATTGAAATGTTTTCAGGACGTCCACCACCCCGAGTGACTTGGTGGAGAGACACAGCTTTATTGGATGATAGTTATGGTTTACTTCCTGAACGAAGGACCCAGAATATCCTGAAACTAGATGCACTTCAGAGACATCATTTGAATGCTGTACTAACTTGTCTGGCAGCCAACTCAGACCTGAGTCCTCCTATTTCAAGTTCAGTCACCTTAGATATGAACCGTGAGTACACAATTAATTCATCATTTACAGCATAAAAAGTCTCCTCTTTATGGTGAAATTTTAATCAACTTACATTATAATGCGGGAGGGGATGCAATATTTTCCAAGTTAATTATAAAAGTGCATTTGAAACTGAAGAGGAGACCGAAAAACGAGAATATTATCCTTCGGAATACGAGATAATCCTTTGTGTAGCTAATTTGCGAGAGTGCATCGGAAAAATAACGGCTCTTTTTCCATTCCATATATTAAACAATTGATTTTAATTTTGTTATTATTCGAACTGATTAGGAAGCTCTTGATCTTAGTAATAATGGGAAGCTAACCTAGGGTGACTAAAGATCAAGATCACATACTTCCAAAAGGCCAAGATCTTATCCGATATGGAACAATGCATAAGCGAAAGCTTTGAAATCGTTTAAGTATATTAGGTGATTGTTCCCCGAAGCCAAATTGGCAAGGGTTTGGAAGACAGGATTCGCATACATTAGTCCTAGCTTTACCGAATATAAATGCCACTCTAATATTGTCGAAATTAACACTTTTTTATATTCGAAAAACACATTTTTATTTTAAAAATACCCAGACACAATCGCGAACATTCAATATCCCGTCAATTGATTTAATATCCTTATTCAATATTTTTCAAATAAATAACACATCCGATTCGATTTTTTCATCCTTTCCCGTTCGATAATATACATAATCAGCTAATAAAATGTGGTTTTAACTGTTAAAACGATGGCCAACCATTTAAAAGAACAGTTAAGCTTATAAATTTCCCACCGACCCAACTTCCCCAAATCCTTTTTTCTCTTTTATTCCGCTTAAACTTCTTAGAACGGATTCCCCATCCAAATCCCGTCTTCACCTTAGTATCAAATTGCTCATTTCAGAATTGAATTTACTTATCCGAAAATAAAAATGCGTTATACAATTGGATTATTGTTTTTGATAAAAAAATCAAATTCATTATAAAAAGTTAAAAGCTATTTCAGCTGTAAAATCCCAAGTTATACAACAATGGAATCAACGTGCAAAATGAAAATACTGTCCAACCCATTAAATTCATATCAAAACTATTTCAATTATTTCAATAACTGAATCGGTCATTTACGAAACGGAACAATTCTAAAACTGTCAAATTTTCAGTACATACAAATAACTAATTATCTAATAAATATAAAATGTGTATTGTGAAATATTAATATTGTAAATTTTACTTTAATATTTACGTTCAATTATTTCATAATTTAAAGAAATTTGTTATTTGTAATTTTCACAATAATTTATAGTGAAAATAATGATATTCCACCAAGAAATCAACAGAAATACACAGAAGATAGATAAGCTGTAAATACTATGGCACTCGTTTGACTTTGGCACATCTCTCAGTCAAATAAATTTATAAAAAAATACTTGAGCACGATTTGAACCACAGTATTTGTAGCCACGCGTCTTATCCCCTGAGCCATTACGCTTTCTTACATACTATATTTAAAAATAAAAATAGCCTTTTGAATATACGCCTCGAGGGATTTTAATTACTTTAAAATCCAGGAAATTAGAGTAAACCTGTATCAATTTATTATCAATAGGGATTTGATTAATATTATTCCCGATATCACATACCTGGATTGAAACCTACAACCATGGTGTTTATAGTCCTACGCCTACTTGTTGACTGATTGTGCTTTATCATAAGTATTAAAAAATAAAATTAAATTGTCTTTACATGGTAAGTAGGTACATTTTCACTGTTAAGGTAAAATGTTTGCGTTTTAGGGTTTAGCATAACGTTGTACAATAAAGTGTGTTAGAGGTAGTGAACATGTCGCTGGGCAATCTGGAAAATTGGTCGAGCTGACACATCCGTAGCTCAGTGCACCCGAGGCATAGTGCTCACCAGATATATAATACCTAAATCAGAAGGCGAGGTTTTTGAAATGATGCCAAGATGGCCAGCTAACCCTAGCCCGATCACTTTTTACAGCACACTCCTGCGGTATATGGATCTGGCAGAGTTGTGGATTAAAAATGAGTGCGGCGCTCCATCTAATTATTGGCTCTACGCCGACCAATGGCCCCCTTTCGTTATCGTAAATTTTATATCGGCGGAAATTTGTAGGCTGGAAAACTTGCAAAAGCCGGCGATAAAATCGAGATCAACCAACCACCCACCCCCTTATACTAGTTTGCCGCAAAGGGATAACCTATTGTAGGAACGACTAACTTTTCCCCTCACACACCACACCCAAAAAGATTTGCGACTTTTACTACCAAAAAAAGACACTTTACCCATACACGAATCGTTTACATTACACTATAAGATATCACACATACGACTTGCAAACTTATTTCATTCATTAAACTTAACTTATCCAAATATCAGTAGCTTGTACTCTATTAGGATTGAATGCTGTTAAACCCGCATCTTTCAAATGCCCTTAAGCTTACAAGGTATATGATAACAATAAATCGCTCTTTAAGGTTTATTCCCATTTGGTGGTCTAATCAGAATTCCGATAAAATAATAATTGGATTATTTTATTACACTTAATATGGTAAAATGCATAGTTAAAAATTTACTCATTTCCAATGTTTTCATAATAAAAATGTGGGTTTTTGTATTTTTTTTCCCATAAATTATGTTATGACTTATTAATTATTTTAATTACCAATTGATTGTACTTCGTATTAAAATAAGTAAAAGTCTATAAACTTAATATTGTAACATCTAATCATAATCTACCAAAACATTGTAGGTAAATTATATTTAATAAAGAAATTGTCTTGTTGTCCTCTAGTATGGGATTATCGGACGTGTGTTTTTAGTGACTACAATGTTGCAAGTGGCCACAGCCCGCGTATATGTGAACTTAATGTATAATATACACATGCAGTAGTGATGATAAAGCTTAGGATTCCTATGCTTTTCCTATGGCATATTAAATGAGGCCAATAAAAATAATTAATAAATATTTTTATTATGCAATGGTGAAAATTACAATGAATTATATTCTGATTAAAATAAACAACCTTTTCCCATTTCACACACTCACGGAAAAAGCGTTGTTTGTGAAGCAGAAAAGCTGAAATATCTGATTTTAACATTGCACAGAGTTAAACACACCGGCTCATAATATATTCTGACCACTTTTGGCATTGTTTACAGAAAACTTTAAAATATTATCACGATATAAAATATTCAATAAAGATCATAGTTAGTGCTCATTATTACTAATAACAAAAACAGATAATTGAATCTATAGTTGAAAGAGTTTTAATTAAAAACCCGCTCAAAAGGTAAATTAATTAATACTCATTATTTCTAAATGCCTTGACAAGTTCTTGGATAAATTAAATTCAGCGAAATATTAAAAAATATATATAAAGATCTAATGTAATAATAATACTTTCAACTTATTACTCTCAACTATTTTGTTGAAAAGCATCTTATTAAATTTTTAAAGATACTCAGAGGAAACTTCATAATCCCAATGAAGCATTTTTTTTTAAATATTTATACCAGGGTAATAGCTCAGGAAATAAGGCATGTGGCTACGAAAATTGTGTTCATGGGTTCAAATCCCACTCAAGATAAAAAAATAAATACTTACTCGATTATTATGACTGGGAAATAATATCAATAAAATCTTCTTGATCCACGTATACTCTGATTTACTGGATTAACTAACTAGTAATAGTTAAGATCACCGACAGATAGTGAATTAAAACGTTGTTTTATCTAAGAAAACAATTTGAAAAAGACGTTCTCAAAGGCCCCAAAGGGCGTATAAAATATATAAATATGTATGTTCAAGTCAATTGTTAACTCCTGATTAGTTAGGTGATATAAATGTATATAAAATATGTTGGCATGCGTAGACTTTTGAGTCGGATCAGGAAAAAAGACACCGAGGAGACATTAGAGCCGAACAAAGACCTTGAGAAATTGAGATCGATGGTGAAAAAATTGAAAGTTTGCCTTGTGGCTTGGCAAAATGGCAATGTTCGTGTCTTTGTATCGGTTTTGTAGTACGACATTTGTCTGTATCGAAATCTAACCGGAGGTTTTTTTTCCACTACGACTAGAAAAAAATGACGAACCGGCGTCAAAGCCTCCCCTACGCTTTTACGCTTCGTCAAACTTCCAGTTTTGTCCTTTTCGGCTGTAAATACATAAACGTATTTTTAAAGAAAATTTTATAAGGAAAATGTCTTGTGTAGATTCCCGGAGAAACAATTTTAAAACAATAAAAGACTATACAATCAACCCAAACGAACCGTGGAATCAAACCAATAAACAAAAAAAAATATAACGACAACGTGGCTCAATTATTATGATTGGTATTCTGATATATTTTTAATATTGAAAATTTACACAATCACAAACATCATGCAATAAAATATGAAGTCTGATGCTTATTTTCACTAGATCGATTTTGCACAGATTATTGTGTTCAACTGGAAAAATGCAATCGTTTTAGCGAAATGTCCATTTTTTGCAACACACATTGGAAACGATGACATCGAAACCGCTTTTGATAGGCGTCTGTCTGTTGGTGTTTTTATTTTTTTTATATTTATATTTGTTTGCCTTTGTCCGTTTTTTAATATCCATTATAATAGACAGTCAACTGGTGAGTTTTATATTTCATTGACTTGCGCAAAAAATACTTCTACCCATTGAAATCAACAAATTATGCGGAATTGATACATTGAGTACGTTTGTTTCTAGTATCAATTAACGGATTAACTAGATCCATACAAAACCTAATGCTACAATTAAGTAAATTTACAATTTTAACAAAGTAATTTTAAAGGGTTAAAAAGAATTTTAAAGGGTAAATTTGAACTAACTCAAAATATTTTAGGGAATGGAAATGAAATCCTAAAATGAATAAATATTAAATATTTGTTAAAAAAATATTTTTTATTATTTGTTAAAAATAAAAAAGTTCATAATTGCTTTCTTCCTAAAATATTTACCAAGCACTAATTACAACAATTCACAATTCAACAATAATTATTTCATAAATTCTTTTTGAAATAAGTAAGAACCAATCATATATCTTACACATTTTAAAATTATATTGAAGTCGGACTTTTTTGTATAATGTTAAACCTTGCACACAGTATTTTATTGTACATTTAATAGCTCGCTAGTAATTCAGTTTTGAGGCCTTTAGTGTCCATAAATTGAAGACTTTATTGTAAAAACAGCCGATAATCAAAAATTTATAATAATTTTGGAATATCGGCATTCACTAAAATAAATTTAAAATTATATATATATATATATATATATATATATATATATATATATATATATATATATATATTCTAAAATATTCTTAGTTAGTTGAAGTTTGCCTTGTATATTATTTTTTATTTTAAAGTACCACACTACATTTTAGTACAGGTTCCGTTTATTAAATCGTGAATGGTTTAGACATACGTCTTTCAGGAACCTTCCCTCGAAGTAGTGGTCGGGATTATGAAAGCTCGCCGGCGGATAAGAACTTTAAGTAAATTTGCATTTTAAAGCACAATAATAAAAGTCCACTTTGGGCTTTTACGCTTTACGATAGAACATTTCACCCGACCTAATTTTATCCCCGTACGCACCCATAATTCACATTCAAACTCGCTCACGGCAAATTAAATTACCTTTTTAAATCAATAGCCTGCCCAGTTTTCATAAGAACTAGTAAAGTATTAACCAGTTTAGTTAATATATATTTAGTTAACATCACTTGTATAATCGATCACAATGAAATGTAGATAGTATTCGGTTGGATAAACCCCGATAGCGGTTCGTTTAGTATCGAGTGCGGCGGAAACAGACACTGAAAGCTTTGAAAGCTTTCAGCATTGGACGGGTTTGTTCCGCAGTTGGAAGGTTTCGTTTATGCAAAACACCGTTTAAAAGGTAATAAATAAGCTCCAGTGTCAAGGTGTTGTCACCACTCGGACTTCTCTACTTTAAAGTAACACTAGCTTCTGGGAAATATTATAATTTAAAACAATAAACTTCTCCTCCCTCCCCCGACTGGTCTTATTAAATACACTCTTTTGTTGTGTATCAAAACTTTTAAAAGCACCACCTGACAAAAGGGTTGTTGATTGTTCAGCACCGTCCAAATTACAATCTGTGACCTTTTCTACACAACACAACGACCTTTTTTTAAATAATAATAATATATTGTATACAATAAGACATCCTTGTCTGTTGAAGACATTATATGCATCCTTCCCCTAATTACGTCAACTTCTTAATCGCAAAATGGCCACCTCACCTGCACAACTTTCCAACCAACTATACAAATATCTTAAGTGGATGCAGCAGCTTTTCCTTACACAAGAAAGAAATCCGGATCTTTTGTACTGGGAAAACGGTGAATAAATTTGTGAAATCTTCCTGCATAAAAAATAATTCATAACAATCATAAAATTCAAAGCGATTTTATTATACAACAATACAAAAATATAAGAATTTATAATGCTTTTGTGAATATATTTAAAGGACGTGTTTAAATCATGTGACTATGGAATTGATAAATACGTTAATCAACACGCTTTTTAACCATTTAAAAAAAACTTCACTTTTAGTAATATATATATATACTATATCAGTTAAAATTATTTACGGAACTTTCAACCAGAATTTTTAAAACAAATTAAGAAAGAATGACTTATGTAATGTAACTAAAAATTTACAGAATGATAAGATTTAAAACATAGAGAATATAAAGATAGCTAACGTAATTAATAGCTCTGGGGATTATTCGTGTAGCTACAAATACTGAGGTCATGGGTTCAAGTAAAAAAAAAGATTTGATCGGTTATTACGACTGCGATACTATTAATAAAATCCCGTTCGATTATCTGGAACCAGGTTGAATCATATTTCCTGGATTGTTAGGTAAATTCTTAGGCGATTATTAAGTGACACAATGAATTAACACGTTGGTGTGTATAAAAAAATAATAAAGAATCAAATGTATAATATCAATGATGAATTTGTTAGTTAAAAATATTATATACATTAACTTACTTATATAAAGATTAAAAAAATTAAAAATCCATTGATAAAGGTGCTTCATTCCTTTTTTCCCTTAAATGTCATTTTATTCAATACAAGCGTTTAGCGTCTTCCCGGTTATCATTCCATACGCCTCATTTAATCCAAAATCGAAGTGTATATTACTGCACTTATATTATATTCCGATAGCTTGATTGTGAAAAGTTCGCCAATTAAAAATAGCAATATATCTGTCAGTGAACATTTGACTTACCGCGCACAATTCAGAGTGATACAATGGCATAATTTCAAAGCAAGAGAACTTGTATACGAGGAAGCTGTTACGGGAAACAATTTAATTAAATAAAACGAGGTAATTATGATGATATTTGGTCGGGGAGTGTGTTCATTTAGAGTGGAGGCAGTAGAAAACACCTGCTTCACCTGAGCTTGCCTCTGAGCTGAATGGCGCAGACATCTACTGTCCAATTTAACACAATTATAACCCACCACTATCATCACATACTACACTTTATTTATAGTTACTTTAATCTAAAAAAGTATTCAATTAGTTGACACGTTCATTGGGAGTGGAGGTTCTAAGATACAACCTTGAGGTGCTTTAATTTGATCAAATCCCAATTCAAACAATCAGTTTTTTTTTTACCACGAACGCAACACATATTTTTGACATATTTTTTTTTTATAAATATTATGAAACCGTTCTACGCTGTTTGTCCTTCTAACAGATAATCCACAACAAATGTATTACATTTTTACTTATTTATATTTATAAAAAAATCTTCCTTCTGGATTGTGTGGTAGAATGGTGGTGACAATATTTCTGGCAAAGAATTTATTATTTGCTGAAAAATATCATGTATTTTTAAATTGATGAAAAATGCTTGTTAATAATCTCGTGGTTTTCTGGTTCATAAAGTGAATATTCAAATAAAATAATATTAAAAGGTTGTTCAAAATGATACCGGCATAAGGCGCGTAGCTACAAATACATACTGTAGTCAAGGATTCTTTGGAATAGTAATTTTATAACATCAAAATGGAGAATGTTTGGATGAATTTATGATTTTTTCATAAACTGTATTTTGGAGCTTTTGATTCACCAATTTAATATTTCATGGGTTCAAATCCCGGTCAAGTATTTTTTTGTAATTGATTTGATCGGTTATTACGATTGGAAGATCTGGAATTATAAAAATAAAATTCCGATTGATCGACTTGATCCAGGTTTACTCTGATTTCCTGAATTGTAAATAGATGTGTAAACAATTAATTATCACATTGTTGTGTATAAAAACAAATTATTAAAACCTACTCAATAAATATCGCTTACTCATATATAAAATTTTGATAATTTATTATAAAATCTGTGATAGTCTTTAAAGTAATTTTCTCGTTGAGTTCGTGGTTATGAAACTGAACGCCTCAATTATTTTAAATTCTTAATGATCGGAGATAAAATTAATAAATTCCCGATCTATCGTCTCGATGCAGGTTAACTCTGATTTCCAGGATTTTAAAGTGAATACTGAGGTGATTATTAAGTCGCGCAGATCTTCCTTGTACTTTGTTGAAAAAATAAAATCTGTTGTGTCTATAAAATCAACTTAGTAACTTAGTGGATAAACTATTTGTATTCAGTATATGTGAGTAATTAATTCACATAGATTTGAAGTATTGTTTTAATTTAAAATAATCCATTTTATGCCGCAACATCCACAATTTCATAAAATCTATCAAAGAGATTTTAATAATTAAGGATTATTAAATAAAAATAAACTCAACGCCATGCTGTTTAAATATTTTAAATAAATTTTCATACTATATTAGTACACGAGAGTCAGTCTTAATACCTTGACCCATGTTTATTTGATGCTACAAACAACTGAAATAAAATTCAAAATGAGTGAGTCACGTTTGAACAGATAGTAAAGGAAGTGCAAAAACTCATGTTATTGCAAGGCTTAAACTACTAACCGACTACTACGTGTCGGAATAATTTAACCAACACTCCAGCGTGTTTTTTTTTATTATTATTAAACTGAGAGACCGAGTTGAAAATGTACCTGAAAATAAATTATACAGCTAGTGAAACTGCAGTTGGTATTTCGACGGAGCCAAATATGCACCAAGATTGTTCAACGTGTAAATTTCACCACCCGTCTACATTTGTGTGATTAAACTAATTGACTTCTTTATGCACACTTTATTATAAAAAAACCGTGTATTTAAGAGCATTAAAAAATCAATCTAACGTGGAATTCGTTTCATATAGTATTATTAGATTTTTATGTCAGTTTCACACTTAAAGTTGAATATAAAAATACATAAGAGGAAAGTATATTTTCATATTCGTCAGCATTTTTAAATGTAGACCTTCTCTTTTCACAAACTCGGGTCTACATTTTCATTTTTTAAGACAGTATAAGCCTTCATAAAAATATACTAAATTCTTTAATTCCTCTCTCTAAATGGAGGAAAAAATACGTAATGTAATTAAAATGCATGAAGAGTAAATCTCATTTTTGTATATTTTGGTCCCTATTCAATATAAGAGTATGTTAATGAGTCGTGTGTGTACCAATAGATTAGAGCTTGGTGGTATTGGTTTACAAGCATACGCACCGCACGCATGCACTCTCTTATGTTATGTATGGGTTTGTACTATTTATATTAAAAATAAATAAAACTCCCCTTATAATAGTAAATAAATCGTAGAAAACATTTTAATGTACTAAATTTTTTTTGTGTCTAATCACATTTAATTAATAATAGGCTCTTTTATGTATTTATATATATATATATATATATATATATATATATATATATATATATATATATATATATATATATATATATATATATGTGTGTGTGTGTGTGTATGTGTGTGTGTGAGAACGATTAGCAAATAAATATTTTTTAAGGTATTACTATTGAACTATTTTTCGTTAATATACCAATGTTTGTATAACTATACATTCATAATATATTAGTGTTTTTGATAGTAAAGCCAGATGTCGCCAACCGATCAAATAACGTTTAACTTTACCTCCGTAATGTTACTGCTTCTCCTCTAATAACGTTATTTTTTTTTCATAAAAAAAACTTCACTCTCTCATGTACTCGCTTTAATATAAAAATCATAAACATAATAAAAGCAAAGACGGAATGGCACTAAAATTTGCGTTAAAGATTTAAATAAACGGTTGTATGATTGTAGGTATAATTTTTTTTGTATGCGATCGCATTGTATGGGGGCGTTGATGTAACGTGGCATAAATCCGCACAATCAGAATGAAAAATGGAGGTATATTGTTGTGAAGAGAGGGCTTATTTTATGGTGATATTCGATTTGTATATTTCGGGTAATATTTTCAGTAGTGGTTGGAGTTTTTCAGGATGGCTATATGTAATGTGGTGCACTTCCGCCGAGTAAACTGCCGATATCCTGTGAAATCATACGACGTGACATTCTACTTCCTGAAGGGATGTTCCATTTTCAACATTATCGAATATCCTTAAATAGAAAACGATAGTCTGGAACGTGAGTTATCAACGAAAAATTAAATTAAGAAACCCTATTTATATATTATATACCAAGGAGCCGCCTTGTGGCCCAGTGGTTAGTGTAACGGATTCGTGAGTGAAGACTCCCGGGTTCGATTCACGGCACCGCAGTCACTTGGTAGATCTAGCTTAGCAAACTAGCTCTTAAGTACTCATTGCTGTGTGGTGACCTGGGAAACCATCTCTACTATATTCTCCCAAATCCATGTAGAGGCCAAAGTGGCCTGGCGAACCCCTTATAAAGGGACTCCCGCCAATAGGGAAGGCGTCACGGTATTTTATTTTAAATACACATATTATTATATCATATTGCAGTACCACTAGAGCATTACGGGCGACCCCAAGTCACAGTGATGATAGTGCATCACTCGTCAGTCAGTAGGGAAGGCGTCACGGTATTATTATTATTATACCATATAATCCAGGTAATCAGTGTAGACCTGTATAAACGCTGTATAATGATTCGTTATTTTTAAAGTTAAATAATTTTATTTTTTTTATTATTATTAAGAGACAACAGTCTTCTGGAATACCAGAGAACCTATATCTCTGATGGAGCTTTTTTGAGAGGGTTTTTATAGACACAACAACGTGTTAATTGTTTGTTGGTGATCTTAACTATTACTAGTTACACAGGTCATCAGGTCATCGACAGAGCGGCTCTGTCCGACTTGAAGGCCAATAAAAGAATTGCTTTTAGTACAAGAATCGAAGGAATGCCTTCTGGACTCTCTCGATGAAAAGCGAATTATGTATTAATATCAAGAATTTTTTAATAGATCGGTTATTACTACCGGGAGATCGGGAATAATATTAATAAAATCCCGAATTCTCCTTGTCCTTTGTTCAAAAAAATAAAAGCTGTGTGTCTAAAAAAATAACATGTCCTAAAAAAGTCCCCCGGAACGTAAATAAAATAAAAATTGTATAATACTATCGGTTTACAATGAAAAATATCACCGTTGCTTGTTTTTGTAATTGAATAATTCATAATTAAGTAAATTTTCAACTATCAAAAATATTCATGAAAGCACATGCTTGTGAACGTTTTCAATACATCCATAATAAGTGCGTTGAAAATATATATTTTTTATAGGTATAATCTGAACCTCCCGCGGTGCATTATCATATAGACACGATTGACAGGGGTGGCCAACGCCGACAACACACTTTTTGATTTGGATATGAAATTTATTCAACGATCACCCTCATTTCACCAACGATTGACGAGGTGGCAAACCCGGCCAGAGTTATTTTATTTAAATCACAAAAATATGTACATAATATTGTAATTTTTGTAGCGTAAGCCCGGTCGAATTTATCTTTGGGATGAATAAATCGATTAACACAAATGACTGGCAGTATTTTAAATGAAAATGCAGTATTTCACATGAACGCATCAATTTGTTAACGATGCGTTCACAAAGCGGATGTTTTATTTTTCACATATTAATAAATCCATTTAATGGAGTATCACTTTCGATGGAGTTTTAAGCCTCGAAGTTGGAACGTGCAAAGTTTTTAATTCAATTATCACCATCGCGGACAGGTGTTGGATACTTTTCATTGAATTGACATTATTACCAACCTTTCGACTATTAAACAACAATGCAAGTTTAAAAGGTGGTTGTTAAATGTGTGGAGACGGTGACGTCTTTCAGAGAGTGTTAATAGTATGGAAGAAAATGCTCTCACTTAGTTCAGTAATTGGTCGTCTGGGATAAATTACCAGAATTATTTTTGGTGAAAAATACAATTCCCGGTTTTATAAATTATCAGTAAACTATTATTATTAAGAAACGCTTCACTGTATTGTTTTTTTTTTATTTATTTACGCCCCGGGGAGCTTTTTTGAGAGGGTTTTTTAGACACAACAACGTGTTAATTGTCTTTCGGTGATCTTAACTATTACAAGTTACACTGGTCTTCGAGTTGGTAATCAGTATTTACCTTAAAATACAGGAAATCAGAGTAACCCTGGATCAATACGATCAATCGGGATTTATTAATATTATTCCTGATCGGCATTTGATCCCATGATCACAGTATTTGTAGCCACGCGTCTTATTCACTGAGTTTTTACGCTCTTTTGTGTACTTTAAAAATAAAAATTACATTTTGATTATACGCTTCTAGGAATTTATCCATCCAGGAAATTAGAGTATTTATTATCAATCGGGATTTGATTAATATTATTCCCGATATCACATAATTGTATTCAAACTTACAACCATGGTGTTTATATTCCTACTCCTATCCTCTTAACCATTAATCTAATTGCGCTTAATCATCAATAGTGTTTGTATTAGAAAAATTATATTAATTTATTCTGGCATATTCAAGTCTAAAGAAATTTAATAAAACTGTTACTAAATGTGTTAATAGTATTTAAAAGTATAGCACAATAAAACCGCCAAACAAAATACATTTAACTCCTTGACTTCGTTTTAAGTTGTGTGGTTTTTAAGGATGATTAAAGTTTTTGAAGTTTTCCCGGTATTCCCGGAAAGACTATTGTGTGAAGTCTTTCCTCATTAGAAACTGTTGAAGCCCACAACACCCTCGCGATCTTTCTCCCCTTATACACAATATAATATATATTCTCATCTCTTAGATAACTTTGTAAGAAAAGCTTTTAGGTTAGATTATTTCATTTGGGCTCGAGGTGAATGTCGACGGCTGAGAAATTCTTCACAAAAATTTCTTTATCCGATTACAAATGTGCTCAATACAATTACACTAGCGCTCTCTTTACAAAACATTTAAATGGTGATTCAATCCGAAATGTTTTACATCAAATTGTAATTGATAGAAATACTAGCACTGCATAAAGTTATTTGCTGATTCCACATCGAAGGGCTTTTAACACACACCTTTATATTTGTACCAAAATGTCTCAATAATAGTGCACTTTTGAGGGTTGTGGTATTTTTTATTGGTTGTAAATAAGACATGCTCCGATTAAGTATGGAATGAAATATCTGGCAAATAACCCCTTAGCTGTGATAACAGCCTATTACTCTTTTCATGACTTCATAGAAATGTAGCTGTATCTTACCGATGATATTTTAACCCTCGGAAATTAATAATTCAATAATCCAAATTCCAAATAAAAAATGTACGCTTCATTAAATATGATTTATTTAGCTATATGGGGCAATTTCTCCACTGTTAATTTCGCCAAGTTGTTCTTTAGTAAAGTGTATAGTTTTTAATAACTGGAATCAATCATCCTATATATGTATATAAAGATGGAAATAATACTTTAAAAACAACGGAGGGGGCGATGATAAATTTGTCACCAAACATTTTGTATATAACACTTAATATGGTAAAATGCATAGTTAAAATTTTCTCATTTCCAATGTTTTCAATAAGAAAAATCTTTACAAGTGGGTTTTTGTATTTTTTTCCAATAAACTATGTTATGACTTTTTACTCCGTATTAAAATAATTAAAGAACACTTAGTCTATAATGTTAATATTATCTAATCATAATGTATCAATAAATTGTATGTAAATTATATTTCATAAAGAATTGTATAATAAATAAGAAAAATCTTATTGTCCTCTAGTGTGGGATTATCAAACGTGTGTTTTTAGTGACTACAATGTTGCAAGTGGCCACAGCCCACGTATGTGTGAAATTTATGTATAATATACGCATGTGTAGTGATTATCACGTACGGCACATACGTGCGTGTTAAGCTTAGGATTCCTAGTCGTGCGTCGCCGTAAACGTACACCGTAAAGACGGTAACAGAGTTGCTTTGCTGTACTTTTGATCGTTTTTTGTGTTAATTAGTGCCTCGACCGAGGCTCAGATTAGGCATTAACTAACAAAAAACCGATCATAAGTGTAAACTCTACTATCGTATTTACGGTGACGTATGCCTGGGAATCCATTTCTTTAATTGGTGCTAATTAATGTATATTGGCCAATGAGAGAGCGAGCGCTTAACCCTGATTGGCGCTCGTGTTTGTTTACATTTCTCTCATTGGCGGAGATACAAGAAGCACTATTGAGCACTCATATCTGTGCCGCACTTTACTAAAGGACACTTAAGTACACAAAATATCTTGTCTCGATTTCTAGATGGACTTTTATGCAAATTACCTATCGATATAATAATCCAAAATTTCAAACCTTGTACTTCTGTCTCTTGTATTTGGTTGCACTGGGTTGTTACAAATATCGTTCGTTTGCCAATAAAAGTGTTAAGCGGAGTTGACTATTTTTTATACCAAACGAATGTATGTTAACCAGTCCATATAAAATATTAATACACATTTTGTAATTATTTTTAGTGCGTCCTTTATGGGTGAGATTACGAGGAGAGAACAGAGCATTGTCAGCAGATAGTACTTACGAGCTGGAGTGTGAGGTTGTTGGCGCCAGGCCTCCACCTACTATCACTTGGTGGAAAGGTTCAGTACCGATGAAGAATTCCAGAGACACTGTAAGTTATCACCTAATAAAATACAATATTACAATCCCTCTTCCTCAACTAACTATTACCAACTTGTACCAGTTGCTTAAAACACCACCCGTTGACTGCAAGTCTTTCAAATCACACTAAAATATTTCCAAAACAATCACAATGTATTTCCATAAACTCTTACCCTTTAACAACTGAATAAATGAATAACCTCATTTTTATACATCTAACCTGCATCCTCTTAAATGAGCTCATATATTACATGTCTTTATTTAATTTTAATTTTACATTTTTTTATATTATTATTAAGAGAAAACAGTCGTCTGGATTACCAGAGAACCTACATCTCAGATGGAGCTTTTTTGAGAGGGTTTTTTTATACACAACAACGTGTTAATTGTCTGTCAGTGATCTTTACTAGTTACACAGGTCACCGACTTAATAATCAGTATTTACCTTACAATACAAGAAATCAGAGTAAACCTGGATCAAGACGATCGATCGGGATTTTATTAATATTATTCCCGATCTCTCAGTCGTAATAACTTCAGTGGGATTCGAACCCATGACCACAGTATTTGTAGCCACGCGTCTTAGCCCTTGAGCTATGAACGCTAGTACATTGTTCATTTAATACAAACTATCTTATGAATTAGACTGTACAGAATATATGAATATTTTTATCTAGGATGAGAATAACATTTTTATGTGATATTAGCGATACTTAATATTAAATAATAAAAATTATGGGGAAAAAACCTATATTCCAATTGATTGACAATTTTATGTTGAGTAAACATATAGAATTATGGTTTCCCAGGTCACCACACAGCAATGAGTCCTTCACATATTATTCGGAATACTAGATTTAACAAATTATAATAGAGGAGACTCAAATTTCTCACTCCGAAATCAACACAATCTTATATTTAAATCTTTGTTAATACTGTTTTATCAATCAGCAGATTTCTTTGGGTTGGGGGGTTTTTCTTTGAAGATTTATATTTCCTTTCGATAATTAAGAGAGATTTATCGAGATGAGGATCATGTTGACTTTGGGACGTGCGTGTAATTCCATATTAAATATAATAACTAACTTAAAAATAACATTTTTATGTGACATTACAGATACTTATAATAATATTAAATAATAAAATGTATTAGGGAAAAAAATAAAAAACCCATTTATAGATGAAAATTAATCTATAATGAGCTTAGCTGCTTTTTATCCGTAACGGATTTAATACACCAGTTAATTTTATGTTTTTACACATCCATACCGCTGATTTAAAAACTGCAATCAATAAATCAAGATTTTTTTTAAAAATGATGACACGCCAAGGCTTGTCGAAGAGCAATATATATTTTTTCAATTCAGTGGATTTTTTACAATTTAAATCTCTCTTTAATAATATAATCTTGTACAGAATAGACAAAAATAATTAAATAATTATACGTTTTGTGTATAGCTTAATCTGTAATCATTTATATTTTGTTTAAATACGGAATAACAGCTGCTTATTATTACTAGCTGAAATAAATATAAACTAATAGTTTAACCAAGCAGTTAAATTTGTTATTGGGTAAAAAATATGTATTAATTTTTGATCGCCACAATCACAAATAAATTATTAAAATATTTTACGTCAATTGAAACAAATATAGATATTAAAACTATCTATTTCTTTTCAAAGAAATATGTATTAGTTTGTTTAATAAAATTTACAAGTATACCAAAACTTGATATCTATTAGTCTAGCGATAACACTTTTTAGCGATGGACTGTTTTATTTTAATTTTTTTTATATAAATGAATGTGGCCATCATGATGATTCATAAAACTCAAACTAGGGCTCAAATTAAAAAAATCCCGAATATGGGAATTATTTTTTTGCTTCTTATTATTTTTCTTCTCGAGTTAAAGTTGGTCTTTGTTGATGCCAAACGAAACGCCCTTAGACTAAAGCTAACGCCTTCAGATACTTCAACTTTTCAACTTCTAATTGTGATGTCGCAATTGAAAATAAAAATGTTGACACAGGAGAGGAAAAAATCGGTAAACTCAATAATAGAAATAGCGTCCGAAAATTCATACAATTTAAAATAAAGTGAATTATAGGAACACCTTTATAATACAATTCGGGCATGTGTTTTTAATGGACTTTTCCATAACATTCATGCAGCAATTTAAGTTTTTTATACTCATTTTAGAGAGCCTGGAAGAGTATATCATAAATCATCCTAGACGTGAAATGAAGATTTTTTAAAGTCAATTTTGAGTGGTGAAGGCATTATACATTTTTCATTTGAGACTAGCACGAGCAAAAGTGTTACGAC
The DNA here is from genome assembly GCA_022606485.1 of Agraylea sexmaculata. Classification (NCBI taxonomy): domain Eukaryota; kingdom Metazoa; phylum Arthropoda; class Insecta; order Trichoptera; family Hydroptilidae; genus Agraylea; species Agraylea sexmaculata. Next base: position 20,061 of record JAGTTH010001562.1, read on the forward strand.
CTCCAACATGCACCAGATCGTTTTCGGTCACAGATCTTTCAGAAGAAACCCAGATCGTAAAAATATCTTAGCTAGATAAAGAACTTCTCTATCTAAAACTATTTGTTATAGTAAAAAAATA
>JAGTTH010001567.1:0-28235 GCA_022606485.1 Agraylea sexmaculata
TTTTCTTCATAGAGAGTTCTGTAACACGCAGTGCTATTATGGATCTCCCTACGCACTTTAGATATGCGTTCTCCATTTGGGTCATTCTTCTATAATATTTAAAAAATTCTAAAGTTTTTAAATGTTAAGGTATTGGGTATTTCTTCTGGTTCTTCTTCCTCACTTTCGTTTTGTACGTATGAACTAGAATTTTCATTCTCGTGACGATCCATAAGAAATTCATTTGACAATGGTTGACAATTCATCTGTGCGTATGCTAACGCAAGACTGAACCTGTCGAGATCAGACGGGAGTGTGTACAAATTAGTAAATTCAAATGCATGCGTTTGATTCGCTCGCTCTCGTATGTTAATGCATATGTGCGAACAGGACATAACACTTTTGACAGTGCGGACTTGGCTCATAAGCGTTTCATGGTGCAACAGGAAAACAAAACATTTTTGCATTATTTCGGGAAAAAAATAATTAAAAAACTATTTTTCAAAAATGTGCGAAAGTCAAGGTTCGCCTGTATAATTGAAATAACAAAATAATTTGGAGGAGATCTTTATTATAGAGTTTTCAAATAGAGAATCAAATCTACATCTGTCGTTGGACTCATAATATACAAGAATGGAACAAGAGAAGTGTCCAAGGTTCATAACAAACAATGATAAGATAGAAAGTTAGTTGAGTTGTTTGAATATCAGAAAGGAACAAACACTGATATTTATTTCTATTCTATGTAGAGGTGTCCAAGGTCCATAACACCTCCGGCCCTAGATGAGACATTCCAGGTCTCATTCGATGTTACCCGCTAATCTCTGGCTTCGTCTTAATTGTTGGGGCTCCGTCCGAACGTTGTACTCTTCTAGTTGGATATCACTCGTTGTATAGTCTACTCTCTTATTTTTACATATATTGAAGGTTATGCAATTAGTTATACATCCTTGAGTCTCCTCCTTTTTACAGTAGTTCTTCCAATATCTTCTAAATGTTTTGTATATTAAGTAACAGATTATAATTTTGATTATTTAACAATAGTTCTGTTTCACAAATTTTTCTTGAATATGTTGAGTACATTGGTTGTTCAGAGTTACAAATATAAGACTTATCACATACAGTTTTACATTTATCAATATTATCTAAGATTACATATTGGTTTTTATTTTCTGACAAGGCTAAATGATTTATAGATGGTGAAATATACATGTAAAGTCCATCTTGTCTTAAAATAGGTACAGAAATTAAGTTATACAAATTGAAATGGTTAAAATTACATAAAAGGTTACTTATTTTGAAAATAATTTTTTCATCTATTGGGTACACTTTCAATTGAACTAACGATAACATAACGATAACGATAACGATTTCTAAATGTTTCTCATTAAGAGGTACAGGGTAAGATAAAGAATTAAGTAGGTACGAGTTTCGATATACGATTTAACCCTTTGGTGGGCAAATTGTATTCATGACATTTTTTGAAAACTTCTTATGTCGAACTATATATTTTTTAATATATATCATATGTTATGAAAATAATCAAAGAAAATGTCGTGATTTTTTTTTTATTCGTGGTGGGAAGTATAATAACAATACGACTCCAAAGGTGGAAGGTAAAATAATAATCCAGGTATTCTGGAAGTATTACTTTGCTCAATAACGGATCATCCGTCATGAGTTCGGAGTACGTCTGCCTGGAGAGCTCTATCAAGGTTGGGGATGATACGGTGAACGTTGATCTGGGGTTGTTCTCCCGTACTCCAAGGTTCCTGCCTAATATCGCCTCGTCTGCTGACGAGGTTGTTGATACTCGGACATGATCAGTTGGAGACTTCCTTGTTGGAGGTGGGATGTCTCGTGGCAGATCATCAGGAGCGGCGCGATGTCTTCCTGTTCGGTTCATCCGAGTTGGTGCAGGAATCGTATTGCGCTGGGATTTTCTGACCGCATTTGGGTTTCTCTGGTTTTCGGGGCGTCCGAAATACACTCGAGGGGCTGATGCATCAGGTTGGATATGGTTCGTTGAATCCATAATAAGGTTGTTGAAAGGGTTGGGGTGGTTGCGAACTTCGCGGACACACTTGAAAAGTGGATTATAAAAAAATATGAGAAAAAATTGGAAACCTTTTTTTATTTTCCATGAAAATTTTTAAAACATGGATGTACGCAAAGTGGGACATCGCATCCACTGCATAGATATTTCGTCCGTTTTTCGATGGCTTTATTGCTACAGCATCTACATCTTCTATAGGTCCCACCAATTACTGGAAGATGTTGGCCAACCCCGGTTAGTCTTACTTCTTCTGGTACCGCTCCTCTTTTTTCCATAAAAGTTACCGGTCTTCCTCTTTTTTTTCTTGAACAGAAATTATCCATCAACTGTCTCGCTAATGACAATCTGAACTGCAATTGTGTTTTATTTATTTTGGGTGGTGGTAGTTTGCAGCCTGCTATGAAGGCATTTACGATTGCCATATCTATCAAGGTGTACATAATTCTATGCCACCACTTGATAGATTTTCTCCCCACTTCATACCGCTCTCTTAGTTGATCGAATCTGTCAACCCCACCCATTATTCTGTTGTATTCTGAAACTAATAGAGGACAAGATACATAACTAACGATAACAATATTTCTAAATGTTTCTCATTAAGAGGTACAGGGTAAGATAAAGAATTAGGTAAGTGAGGTATAGATTTTGACAATTCAGTTAAGAAATAATTAGGTGCGATTATTGATGGATGTAGAATCGACGTAGTCTTCATATGTATATTTAAATTCAGGGTCACGTGTTATTGCTGAAGGCAATTCTGGTTTAATTCCAAATATTAATTCATACGGAGTATATTTGGTTGACGTGTGTGGGGTAGTATTATATGAAAACATAGCGAAGTCTATCCAATCATCCCAATCACATTGATTGTCGTTAATATAATGTTTAAGATAATCTGCTATGGTTGCGTGTGATCTTTCTAAAGCGCCATTAGATTGTGGTCAAGATCAGATTGAAGTTCTAAACAGTCTGAGTCTCTTTCAATTAATTTATAAATTTTTGTGTCATCTGCATATAATAAATGATAAGAATGTGAGAAGATTGTGTTTATATCATTGATATATAGGATAAACAATACGGGACCTAAATGGGATCCTTGTGGGATACCAGATGAAATTTCAGTTAGTTCAGAAGTATAACCATTGATTACGACAGCTTGACTACGAGTTTCGATATACGATTTAACCCTTTGGTGGGCAAATTGTATTCATGACATTTTTTGAAAACTTCTTATGTCGAACTATATATTTTTTAATATATATCATATGTTATGAAAATAATCAAAGAAAATGTCGTGATTTTTTTTTTATTCGTGGTGGGAAGTATGTCTCCCATGAACCCATTACCATGCATTTTTTTGTAGGAATGAAAATCATAATATTTTTTTACATGTTTATTAACCATGAAAATACAACATAATTATTTGTTTTATTTGTAAACGCTCAAAAAGCTTTTTTTAAAGACTAAATCAACAGTAATAAATAAGGTAAACAAAAATAAAAAGTACATATTATATAAAAATAAATATTAGTATCATAAAAAAAATGTCTATAAAAATGTATAAATAGAATGTATGTATATAAAATAAAATAGAGTAAGGTGTAGGAAGCAATCATTTATATATTACTATATAAGATTATATACCATACAAGGTCGCTCCCAAACAAGCCCTGTAGGTGACAGAATTTAGCGTAAAGATTTCACCCAAGTGGGCAAACTCATTGCCAAGGCGTTGTAGCCTTTTGAGAGGAGAATAGAATAGGTAATAAGTTGCTGGGGTCTCGTTGAGCAGAGACCTGGGAAGAATCTCACCTCTGACAGCTGGTGTAGTGGAAGCTGGAGGAATTACTGGATCTTCTATCACAATCTGGGATTGTGATCCTAGTTCACTCATGGTTGAGTGGACCAGGTGGGATATCCTAAACGTTTTAGTTTGCGCAAGGATATTGGATATAGCCGTAACTAAATCCAGATTGACAGCCAGAGGCTGCGGGTAGGAATCGAAGATTGACTCAGTGATCCCTACTGAGAACGCCAAATTTTTAGCTTCGGCCCTCCTGGTGGTGAGAGGTTTGAAGCCTAACAAATTTGCGTTTGGTTGGAGGTTGTTATAAGTCACGGATGACGTATAACTTCCTGGGGGTGCGTTTGACAATGACATCCGAATCGCTTCGGCCGTCACTCCAAGGCATGGAATCTCTTCGTAGAGATTGTGGAGGGAAGAATCTACTCCTTCAGCAGGATCTAGAAGCTTACCGTAAAAGCCTCCATGTAAACCAAGGGTGGCAGATGGCATAGGAGGGAAGACAGGGTATAGGTGGGTCCCAGTCTTGGTTTGCACATTGTCGAGAGCTTTGAGCTGCAGGGTCAATGGCTCGGGACTAGCGAAGCTAGTCGTTTGGATGACCGTGAGAAGGTCATTCTCGTCGCCGGTCAATGGTTGTGAGTTCTTTTGTTTCAGTGAAACAATACGACTCCAAAGGTGGAAGGTAAAATAATAATCCAGGTATTCTGGAAGTATTACTTTGCTCAATAACGGATCATCCGTCATGAGTTCGGAGTACGTCTGCCTTGAGAGCTCTATCAAGGTTGGGGATGATACGGTGAACGTTGATCTGGGGTTGTTCTCCCGTACTCCAAGGTTCCTGCCTAATATCGCCTCGTCTGCTGACGAGGTTGTTGATACTCGGACATGATCAGTTGGAGACTTCCTTGTTGGAGGTGGGATGTCTCGTGGCAGATCATCAGGAGCGGCGCGATGTCTTCCTGTTCGGTTCATCCGAGTTGGTGCAGGAATCGTATTGCGCTGGGATTTTCTGACCGCATTTGGGTTTCTCTGGTTTTCGGGGCGTCCGAAATACACTCGAGGGGCTGATGCATCAGGTTGGATATGGTTCGTTGAATCCATAATAAGGTTGTTGAAAGGGTTGGGGTGGTTGCGAACTTCGCGGACACACTTGAAAAGTGGATTATAAAAAAATATGAGAAAAAATTGGAAACCTTTTTTTATTTTCCATGAAAATTTTTAAAACATGGATGTACGCAAAGTGGGACATCGCATCCACTGCATAGATATTTCGTCCGTTTTTCGATGGCTTTATTGCTACAGCATCTACATCTTCTATAGGTCCCACCAATTACTGGAAGATGTTGGCCAACCCCGGTTAGTCTTACTTCTTCTGGTACCGCTCCTCTTTTTTCCATAAAAGTTACCGGTCTTCCTCTTTTTTTTCTTGAACAGAAATTATCCATCAACTGTCTCGCTAATGACAATCTGAACTGCAATTGTGTTTTATTTATTTTGGGTGGTGGTAGTTTGCAGCCTGCTATGAAGGCATTTACGATTGCCATATCTATCAAGGTGTACATAATTCTATGCCACCACTTGATAGATTTTCTCCCCACTTCATACCGCTCTCTTAGTTGATCGAATCTGTCAACCCCACCCATTATTCTGTTGTATTCTGAAACTAATAGAGGACAAGATACATAACTAACGATAACAATATTTCTAAATGTTTCTCATTCAGAGGTACAGGGTAAGATAAAGAATTAGGTAAGTGAGGTATAGATTTTGACAATTCAGTTAAGAAATAATTAGGTGCGATTATTGATGGATGTAGAATCGACGTAGTCTTCATATGTATATTTAAATTCAGGGTCACGTGTTATTGCTGAAGGCAATTCTGGTTTAATTCCAAATATTAATTCATACGGAGTATATTTGGTTGACGTGTGTGGGGTAGTATTATATGAAAACATAGCGAAGTCTATCCAATCATCCCAATCACATTGATTGTCGTTAATATAATGTTTAAGATAATCTGCTATGGTTGCGTGTGATCTTTCTAAAGCGCCATTAGATTGTGGTCAAGATCAGATTGAAGTTCTAAACAGTCTGAGTCTCTTTCAATTAATTTATAAATTTTTGTGTCATCTGCATATAATAAATGATAAGAATGTGAGAAGATTGTGTTTATATCATTGATATATAGGATAAACAATACGGGACCTAAATGGGATCCTTGTGGGATACCAGATGAAATTTCAGTTAGTTCAGAAGTATAACCATTGATTACGACAGCTTGACTACGAGTTTCGATATACGATTTAAACCAGGCTGGTAAATTCCCATATACACCGAGCCGCCCAAGTTTTGAGATGAGGATATGGTGATTAATCTTATCAAAGGCCTTGGAAAAATCTGTATAAATTGCATCGACTTGACAATCCCGATTAAGAGCAGAGTGAATATAATCAGTATAAGTGATAAGATTAGTATCCACACTGCGACCGCGAAAGAAGCCGTGTTGATGCTGAGAAACTATTTGTCTTGCAAAAAATGATAATTTCTCAGTGACAATTTTTTCGAGAATCTTTCCAAATATTGGGAGTTTCGAAATCGGTCTATAATTCTTTATTTCATTTTTATTACCAGATTTATATACAGGGGTTATCAAAGCTTTTTTCCAGATGGATGGAAAACAACTTTCGCGCAATGATTTATTGTAAATGATAGTAAGAGGGATTGCCAAGTGTTTATCACATTTAGACAAAATTAAAGGATGAACATTATCACTACCTGCACTATTACTGACATCGACGTGGCTAAAACAATAAATAACTTTTTCCAAACTTATGTCAATTGAGGAATTGGTCAAACTTAGTGAACTTAGTGACCTTTCAGGAGTAAATTTTAATGCAGATTCAGTGATTTTCGGCTCAAATACAGAACAGAAGTATTGGTTAAATAAGTTAGCAATTTTTTGGCCGTCACTAGTTGAAATATAATTGTTGATTTAGTAATTTCCCGGTTACAGTTTTGATTTCGTAGTTGATTGGTTCTACTTGATCTCTGTGGAAGAAATCTTCGTAAGTTTCATCTATTTTACTAGATTGTAAGATTTGTTTTTGAGGTAACACTATTCGTGATAAACTATCTGCATTACTATTGAGTTTTCCAGGTTTATAAATAATATCATATTCGTACTCTTCCAGTTTAAGTTTCCATCTAACTAATCTCGATTCCGGATCTTTAACGTTGAAAAGCCACGTTAGAGGTTTGTGCTCTATAATGATGTTAAATTTCCTACCATATATGTATGGTCTGAAATGTTTTACTGCATAAATTATAGCAAGGAGCTCTTTCTCCGTAGTAGAGTAGTTAGCTTCTGCCTTATTTAGTGTTCTGGAAGCATATGCAATGGGTAAATCCTTTCCAATAAGTCCTTGACTCAAAACCGCGCCTAGTGCAACTTTACTTGCATCGGTCGTTAGATTGAAAGGCTAACTAAAATCTGGGTATTGTAAGATGGTGTCACTTGTTAAGTGCTGTTTTAATTTATCGAACGCTATTTGTTGGCATGACCCCCAGGTGAATATGGTATTCTTTTTTAATTGACTTGTTAATGGTTTTGTCATTTTACTAAAATCTTGGATAAATCTTCTGTAGTACCAGACTAATCCCAAGAATTATTGAATATATTTAACAGTCTTGGGTACAGGGTAATTATTAATAGCGTACACCTTATTCATATCAGGTTTAACTCCATCTTCTGATATTACGTGACCTAAATACGCTACTTCGCGTCTCAGAAACTCGCATTTATCTGGTTGCAATTTTAGATTATGCGACCTTAATCTATCTAGTATCTCAGTGAGTTTATCATTATGTGTTTCTAAACTATCTGCATAAATCACCATGCGTACGAAGCATCGTATGCCTTGTATTCCTATTAGAATCCTATTCATTAACTTCTGAAAACATGATGGGGAGTTCTTCAACCCGAAAGGCATTCTGGTGTATTGGTAGTGCCCTAGTGGGGTTGAAAAACCTGTTTTAGGACCATCTGATTCTTTAATGGGAATTTGATGAAAGCCTGAAGCTAAATCTAACGTAGTGAAATATTTAGAATGTCCTAGTTGGTCTAAAATGCCTGAAATATTCGGCAATGGATATGCATCACATACATCGAAAAAAACCTAGGCAGTCGGTGTGCGACTTTTTTCGTTCAAAGAAATCTCTCTCAATCGGTTTAATTCATCACGCCCTTTTATGGTGTGTCCCGGAGTATTACAATAATAGCATGTTGTAGCGTTGGAATCGCCCCTTTTCCTATTATTTTGACCATCAGAATTTCGTGGACTGCTTCTATCAATAATTGGTTTTAAATTCGTTTCCCTGTCGTGGTTATTATTAAAAAATCTATTATTATTGTAATTATTTCTACTACTGTAATTTTTCATAACACTACTATTATTATTATTATTACGGCGATAGTTCGAATCATCTCTATTATTATAATTATTACTATAATTAAAATTATTAGAATTACTTCTATTATAGTGATTACTATTATTGAAATTATTTCTATTATTTTGATAACTTCTATCATTAAAACTCGTACCATTATTAGGAATATTAGAATTATTTATTTGAAGGACAGGTTTGCTTGAATTTTTCCGACAATTATTGGTGTCGTGGCCGTTACGTTGGCACGAATTACAGTATGGTCGTCCATAGTTATTCTGCAGATTGGAGTGTTGCAAAATTTTTTCTTCGTTCAATGCAATCTCCGAAGCCTCTTCAAAGCTTTGGGGGTCCCTAGCTCTTAATATTATTCCGAATTGTAGTGACACCCCAATCATAAAGGCTTGAAGCGCGATATGTCGAACTAAAGCTTCTTTACTAGATATTTCTGCTTTAATTCTGGTTTCGTATCGTATGCATTTTAACAGGTCGGAGTGACATTTCTCGAAGCGCTGAATATAATTAACCACTTAATGCTCGGGTTTTTTTAATCAAAAATTGAAATAAAAACTGCAGGTTATTTTATTTTTTATTTATAGAGTTTACATGATTTAAAAACTGTGTAGCTTAAAAAAAGTTCGAAATAAAACACAAAAGTGATAAAAATGTAAAAACAAAACATAGTAAAAAAAATATTTCGCCATTTTATTATTAAATAATTTAAAAATAAAGATAACTATAATATATAAAAACAAAACAGAATTACAATTACTATAATGCTATATAATAATAAAAAGTAAATATAAGTATATTTAGAAAAAGTAATAAAATACATTAAAAAAATTAAAAGTTTGATTTAGTGTGGTATATTTTGAAACACGGCTCCAAACAGAGACCAACTTCACAATGTGGACACCAATAACGACTCTCCCTTCGGATACGCTTTCCTGAGTTATCTCGTTTGGAACAGCAGACCACACATCTTTTTGTAGGCCTATTTTTATTTTCAGTTATTGGAAAATGACTCCATAAAGTGACGTTCTGTCAATCGCATTGGGTCTGGGGTTTTACTAGGGCGTCCACCTTTACATGCAAATTCTGGTGAATTGTAATTCTCAATGTATTCGTCTATGAGTTTAATTCTAAATTCCAAATGTGTCATAGAAAAGCTTTTCGGAAGTCTTCCACTTATACGAGTTAGTAAGTTGGAATATGCATGAACGTCAGCAGCAATCTGGTCCTCACCATAATCAATGGGCCAGATGCTATCGGCATTGTCTAACACATAACCATTAACAGTCTGTTCCCACGAAGCGCCAGGTAGAGGATTGAGACTGTAAAACTCATCTCTGATATTAAAGTCGGTGGCGGGATCAGATAACATCACTAAAACGCTGCGGATGTTATTTGGGTTAAGGTATAAAGCCATTGCCTCTCCAAATGTAAGTGGAGTGACATTAGGTACTGCATGGAAGACAGAGCTTCCTTCAATTTTGCCAATAGCTGTAACGATGTTCCTAACAGCAATAGGGAGCTGGGTGATCTGACTCTTTAAATGAAATGGAAATTTCCTGTTGATAAGAAACAATCTCACCTTGTTCATACTTAGCAAGATAGAGCTTATAGTACACCAATAGGAGCGAAACTCTATAATACTGGTGTATTTTGCAGATGATAGTGATCTGCTGAATGTCGAAGGTAGTAGCCATACAGCTATACTCAACGGCAGCTGCAATGCCTACGCCACGGGTGGCAACAGTCATAGGAATGGCATTGGACTGTGTGGTATGTGGATGTAACGTTAGTAGTATGATGCCGTTTTCTCTAGCTTTTTTAATAGTTTGAACATTAATGTGAGATTCATGGTTGTCCATTATTAAAAGAATTGGGTCTGATATGTCAGGTTTGGTGTGTTTTATAAAATGGTCCAAAAAACCGTTGAATAAATTCTCATTGGACCATCCGCTGGGATTGGCCCCACCCACACAACCATTTGGTCCACCATTTATCATATGTTCTTTGAAATATTTTCTGGGAAATATTAGCATTGGCGGAATGCAATTTCCTACTGCGTTAATGCAGGCTGTCATTGTTACATTTACTCCTCGCTCCGCTGAAGTCAGGCTCCCAAGTTGCCGTATACTTTTGGGAGCCAAGACTTTTGATGGTGTGTGGACGGAGGAGTTGCCGGTTTCATCGACGTTGTAAATTTTTTCAGGCCCAAAGTTATACCTATTTAGTAATTCTTTGTAATTGTTGAAGAATCGTGACACATTTTCATAATTGAAACTTGTGGCCCGAGCTAAGCTTGTAGGTTCTGGTTTCCGGAGAGAAAGCTCAGGCCATCTTTTCCTGAAATATTTTAGCCATCCTTCTCCAGCCTGACGATTTATTGACCATGAAAGAGGAATATTTTCCAAACGCAATGTTTCCGCAAATTGGAATGCTAATTTGCGGACCGCCATTGTTGTCAACCCAAAGTGGAGATATGCTGCCTTAGATAAATATTGACAAAGTTCACCTTCTTTTTCCAGGGTGAACACAAGATTTGTCGCCAATCCGGATGTTGCGATGACAGTTTTTCCATCCTTCCTGGCCTTTTCTACATAATAATGTAGTGTTGTTTTTGATATATTGTATTTTTCGGCAGTCTTTCTTAGTGTTGCTCCTTGAAAAACTTCTTCGACCGCGATTTGAAACTTCTGTAAATCAATGGGAGTTCTTTTCAATCCAGTTTTGCTCCTTGGCACTAAAATATAAATTATTAACTATATTTACTCGCAATATTTTACAAAGGTTGTACCTTTGGACGTCCCAAGGTACAACCGAAAAATTGTCCAAAGGTACAACTATTGATTTTTTTGGCGAATATAACTGACATTTCATTTTGAGGTTATAATGATATTAAACATTTACTAATTTATAAAGACTGTTAAATTTACTATCGATATGTGCAATTAGAATGGTTTAAAATTGTGGGAATTAACTTCAAAAAATTCATTCAAAGTAGGTGTAAAAACTAACTTGTGATGGAGAAAAACCTTCTTTCGTCGACCACACCAATTCCCCGCTATGATTTCTGACAGCAATACGTCAGTGTTGTCAGTCATCACACATCACATAATAATGCATGCATACAGTATTTTTAAATAGTATAGTATGGGAGTTATCACGTTTGTCCAAAGGTACAATTGTCACAACGTACAACCGTTGCCCCTACTATTAATTGTTAATTCACAATGCAATAATACTCACCAATTTATTGTATTATATTTATATCAGTTTTATTTATATAATATAACACGTTTTAACATAACCTTTTACTGTAATTGTGATTTGTTATCTCGTATAAATAATATGCCTTAATTAGGCGTAAATATTATTTTGTAATTATGTTGTATTTTTACTGTAAATAACTAATAGCTACAATATTAATGAAATAAATTTTTTAAAAAATACTAATTTTTGTTATTCGAATATTCCCAAATATCCCGAAATAAAAAAAAACATATCTTTATAGTGATCTGAAATGCAGTGGAAAAGTGTTTAATTACCAATTGAGTGAGTATGAACTATTTATGGATTGGTTTACCTGTAGTAAGAAGTTATGCTAGCTTGTATTGTAAATCCGGCTCGAAGGACCATTCATGTGAGTAATCTTATCCTTGTATGTAATATTATAGGCGATTTCTTCAAGTCGTGTTAAATCATCGAGCTCGTGTCACTTGCCCATTTACGCGCCAAATGCGTTTCGTCAAGAAGTAGCTCGTGCTACCAGCTGTCAAATCGTGCTAATGTAATATATCCCCACCTATTCCAGTTTCGTACTGAGCGCTTCGGCTCGAGTCGCCTATATGCAAGTTCTCCTGAATTCCTGCGAAAAAACGGTATATCTCTTGCCATGTAGCACACGATTTAAAACGGCTTGAAGAAACTGACCCTTATTTCCTTTCAGTGGGTCAATGATACAAGTTCTGTCAATAAAAAGCTATCATTCAAAATGTTTGTTTTCAAGAATTCCCACTTTTGAAATGTATATTAGCAATTTCCATTTTTCATAATTACAGCAAGCAGACATTAAAAAAAACACGGATAAATCATAATACGTATTTATTCATTGACACAATATTACATAAACTGTTATTAATTACAATTATAAAAGAACAAACAATCACATGAATAATATTGTACACGAGTCTTTGGTGGCATTATTATCAACTTGTATAATTTTAATTGAAATTTTCAATGTTTCTTTTTTATTTTCGGCTTGGTTTTTATTTTAATAGGACGGTTACATTTTCAATAATCAACCAATATAAATCAAGTATCATTACCAAACAATTCTATTCGATTTTGAACATGTGGTTCAGTTCCATAAATACTTAAGTCTTAACAGTTAACAGAACACAGAATTTTAATACTTGTACCACAATACATTATGAACTATTTTTCTACACATAACGACTCTATATTATATACTCCAATTGGTTGAGGGATCTATACAGAGATACATATAACATACACACCTGTTAAACAATGATTTAGTGAGTATACTTGTCACCATATTTAGTACTGATGATAGTATTGAGCTAGGAATAATCTTCATCCTCTACTAGGATTGAAGGAGAAGAAGGTCACATATTCTATTCCGGATTATGCCCTACGTATACTGTTTTGAAAGCGACGTTTGGATTATCTTGGATTGGGAATTCTATGCGCGGTGGCATGGAGACATACCGCCAAGTAATCGCTAGAGATCCCATATTACGTGGGATTAGAACTCCAGAGGAGGTGAACACGATTCTTGATCATTATGGTGTTGATGAAATAAGTCAAATGGCACTGGGGCTCGGGCTCCTTTCCCGTATGGGTTTTGAACCCGTGGTCACTGGGGAAAGCCAATCAAAAATAGATGGAAATATGCCTATTGATTATTTCCTCTCTCGCCTTTCACAGAGTCAATTGCATTTGAATCAAATTTGTATGCAACTCAAAAAGGTAAAGAAAACTTTCAGTTGACGGTTTGAGAGTTTAAAGTATTTTTAGGCATTAATTTTATTATGACATATATAAATTACGCAAGGCTCCGTCAATATTCGCCGTCAGCCGAGGCGTTGGATCTATGGTTGGGTCTGCTGTTGTAAACAGCATTTTCTCAGCCATCAAGGCACCTTTCGAGGTGGGGGCTGATATTGCTAGCACAGCCTCTGATGTCGCATCCGCGGCTGACTCAGTGTCCTCAGCTGCCGACCACTTCACCAAAATGACCGCCAGTGTAAAAGAAAATCTGACTACCATTAAAGATGAACTTTCCCATGCTGTCAGTCAAGTGAAGGACCGTGTCGATGAGTACCATCGGCAAGACGACCAGGACAACAGGAAGCTCACTTCTACTATTGCCACATCTATGCCGTTACCCAATCTCGGCACAACGTCAGAGGCTGTACTTGGGTTAAAACCTAAGAAGGTTAACCCTCATGGCAGCACGGTCACAATTAAGTTGGGTGACAACTCAGTCACGCTAATAGGCGTGTCTGATGTGCCGGCAGCTGCCCGCACATTACCTGACGTGCTGGCCAACCCCAACTTGTGGGATCAGTCAGTGCAACTAAGGCACCAATGGGCAAACTTGTTCACGACAAACATGGAACCAGATTTAATTTGCTCGCTGATGCTATGACATACAACAGAATTTGTGAAATTAGAAAATTTCTTCATTTCACAAATCAAGAACAGATACCCTCTAACAATACTGACAGATTGGTGAGGATTCGTCCAGTGGACAAAGAAAGGATGACCCTAGCTCTGGCCATTCTCTTTAATCCTATAGCGGATGCCTTTGCCACACATTTCAGAGAAGCCTTTGGTTTATTAGCCCCTAACCTACACTGGGAATCAACCCCGTGCGATCCGCTTAGTCCCCACATTGATATTCCATCCATAAATGTGACAGACATCTGTAGTTCACTAGATGGTATGGGATCATCCACCGGCCCAGATGGTGTACACTCCCAGGTAGTGGTTTGCTGTCGTTCAATTCTTTGTCTCCCCTTGGTCCACATATTCAATTCGAGTCTGCAGACAGGGCTATTTCCGGACAGATGGAAACTGTCCAGTCATGCCGGTGCACAAGGGAGGACCCACCGACGATATTTCCAACTATAGACCCTGTGGTCAGATGGCGCAGGATGAGTTGGCAACACTGCCGTGGCGCCAAAAGGCAGTTCTTACCTGCCCTCGGCAAAGCAAACATCGCGTCTTATTTACACAAGCTATTTCGGCGACATGGAAATAAAATTTACCGATGTGGTGAAGCCCTTCAACGGCCAGGGCGACGTGGCGGAGTGGCTCGAGAGGGTGGAGCTCACGGCGGACCTCAGAGGGGAGAGGAACTTGGCCTCCTTGCTCCCACTCTTCTTAGAAGGCCCGGCGAGGGACGCTTACCTCAGCATCCCCAGTGACCGAAGGGGGGAGATAGGGGCAATTAAGGATGCCCTCGTCTCGGCATTCAGACGGAGGCCGAAGGACGCGTTCGAGGACCTCATGGCCACGAGGTGGTGCGGCGAGCAGGCCGCCACACACAGCCTGCAGATCAGAAAGAAGATGGAGGCGGCGCAGGTACACACCAGTGCGTTCCATGCTCGCTTCTTCGTGCACTCGCTACAGGAGGAGGTTCGACGAACATTTTGTTACACAGACCCATCGCCATTCTCTCCGTCCTACCAAAGTTATTAGAGAGAGTACTGTACCGAAAACTCTGTACACAACTTAAGAGTAAGTATATAGTCACTACATCATACGACGTTCTGTCCGTCCAGTTCTCAGACTGGGTGACCAGCCACTTGTTTTGCCCAGTGGTCACATGTAGGAATGTATATTTTTTATTTAATTATATTTAAAAAATGCTCTACTATGTATCGAACGAAAGTGTTAAGAGTGCTAACAGAGTCAAATTGTTTTAGTAATTTACTTGATCATTGTGCGAATTTACCACCTCTTGCTAATCATAGGACTCATCTGATTCGAGCGATTGCACAAAAATATCTCGATATTAGAATTAATTACCATATTAAAAATATTTCGTCAAAGCAAAAAGATAAATTAGTTCGCAATAACTTTACATGATTAGTTTTATTCAACAATCAATGAGATTAATTATAAATTTGATGTTTTGAAGTAGTAGTTTTGATAAGGTACGATTTTATTCACCCGAAAACGGAAACTGGAGCCGCCAAGACTACTGCTCGAGAGCTTCAAAATGCCATTCACAAGATCCGTACGGTACCTCGGAATCCATCTCGACGACAAGCTGCGATTCACAACGCACGTCGAAAAAAGGCAGCAGCAGTTGGCGAGTTACTGGCCCGACTAATGCCGAACATCGGAGGCCCTAAGCAAGAGCGAAGGAAACTCTACAGCACAGTCGTCCACTCCACACTCCTCTACGGCGCTCCTGCGTGGGCTGACGCCCTGAAGGTCGAAAGGACGCGACTCATGATAGCGCGGGTGCAGCGTCGATGTTGCTTGAGAGCTGTAACAGCTTACAGGACAGTATCAGAAGACGCGACACTCGTGATCGCCGGGACTCCACCCATCGACCTACTCTGCGCTGAAAGACGTTCGATATACGATGGGGATAAAAGAGACCAGAGACCGACTGTGGTCAGCATGGCAGACTAGGTGGAATGAAGCAACCAAAGGACGGTGGACGAAGAGACTCATCGGCGACCCGAAGCACGGCGAGCTCAACTACCATCTGACACAGTTGCTGTCAGGCCACGGTACTTCGGAACCTACCTAAAAAAATTCTATATAGAGCCAAAAGGGAAGCTATAATAACATTTATAAAGACATTCAAGCCACTAGAAAGTCATTATTGTCGAGGAAAAACTGTAAATCGAATATATTTACATCACGAACTGTCAGTCGCAAAAATGCACGAATTATAACAAGAGCAAGCGCGACTAGAATTAAGTGTCGAAATAGGTTTAATTCGAAAGGTGTTTTCCATCCAATTCAATATTGGTTTTAGAAGTCCGCGACAAGACGTGTGTTCCGATTGCCTCCAATTTTCAGATAATATATAAAGATGGAAAAAGACGAAACAGAAAAAAAACTTTAATTATACAAAAAAGGATTCATACATTACGAGAAAAGGCATTTTATAGGAAAATCATAGAATCAAGGGATGATTTATTAATTTTATCTTTTGATTGCCAAAAAAATCTCTTCTGGTCATTCGTACCTGCGATGTGAGTGATTCCGGTCACAGATCAAGCAGTCAGAAATTCTAATGTATACAATCCAGACCATTATATCCAGTGGCGGCTCGTTCATATACACTGCGGAGCAGCAGTATATGAACGCAGGAAGGTGATTTCTCTTGAAATGAAACAGGAAATAATTAGAAGGAGTGAATGTGGGGTAAAACAGTGTGACCTCGTCAAAGAGTTTGGCCTCAACAAGACCACCATTTTCACCATTTTGACAAACAAGGATGCAATAAAATCAGCCAAAGGAGTATCAAAACTATTTAATGAAAAACATAGATCTTCAATCCACGAGGAAATGGAGAGGCTATTAGCGATTTGGATACTTTCCAATACTCTTGTCCGTTATTTCCGGCAGATGTTGAAGAAAAGAGAGAAACAAACGACTTTGGACAGGTTTTTCACTGCACCATCGGCCAAAAAGCGGAAAATGGATGAAGATGTGCAAGATTCGATTATTTCTTAAAATTAAAAAATGTTTGTTTTTTTTTCATTATGTTTTTAGATGTATCTAAAAAAAATAATAACAAAACATTTATCTTTTTTTTATGTCATTTTACCATATTTTATGCTACAGAACGAATTATTTTTTTTAACATGTATTGTTATGGGAAAACGCGTTTCACATAACGAACTTTTCGCATAACGAACTTGCTCCTGGAACGAATTAAGTTCGTTGTGTGAGGCACCACTGTATTTTGCTGGGCGCGTGCCGATCGCTCCTCAGATGCATTGCTGTATTCTGCGAACTGCAGACAAAGTGTACATTGAAAGAGTCAGGCGACACTGCATGCTTATACAGTGCCGTTGTTCCTAGAATTTGGTGTGACGTGTGCGGAGTGAAGTGAAGGGGGGGGCTCGCTTCGTTAGTCAGTGTCACGCTGCGGCTCATCCTTATATTAGGTAAAGCGGAAAGTAATGACAATTTTTTAGGGTGCGTTTCTCAGGTCAGTTTGCACTTGGTTGCCGTCGAGTAAGTACGTCAATATTGGTATTATTTTGAAGCTCCGTTCATCTTGTAACGGTTTTTACTTTGTTTTTTTTATTTTTACCCATAGAAAAAATGTCGCGACCACATATCGACGAGATGCAGTTGCGGTGTAATTTATTGTTTTTGTTCGACAAGGGGTTAAAAGCCAAAGAAGCTACTGACGACATTTGTGAAACTTACGGAGATGTTTTAAAACTTCGCAAAACTCATCGATGGTTTAAAAAATTTAAATCTGGCGATAGAAATTTAGTAGAATGGCAAAATCGGGAAGACCTCAAAAACTCGACAATGAAGTTTTAAAATCACTGGTTGAGGCAGATCCGCGGAAAACGATAAAGGAATTGTCGCTAGAGATCGGCTGTCCATGGTCGACAGTAAAGGACCATCTCAAAATGCTTGGAAAAAAGCATAAACAAGGAGTTTGGGTCCCACACGATTTGACGCAGTCGGCCTCGGATCAGCGGGTAACCATATGCTCTTCATTGTTGAGTAGGTACGAAACTGATCCTTTTTTACGCAGAATCGTCACTGGAGACGAAAAATGGATTCTTTACAACAGTTCGAGAAGGCCAAAACAATGGCTTTCTAAAGGGCAAAAGCCGATTTCAACACCTCGACCATCTTTAACATTAAAAAAGTGCTTTTGTGTGTGTGGTGGGATATTTCAGGGGTGACTATGAATTGTTAAAACCTGGCGAAACAATTACCTCGGATGTATACTGTGGTCAATTGTATAGATTGAAGGCGGAATTATTAAAAAAAACGATCCGTATTAGTGAATAATCAACGGCGTATTCTTCAAATTGTCATTACTTTCCGCTTTACCTAATATATCTATAGGCTCATCGCAGTGTCGTCACGTCGGTTGAATTGGTTGGTTTAGCGAATTTGCGCCCACGCAAATTCGCTAAACCAACGTGATCGTGATCGTTGTCAATTTTTACATACTCTTAATACCTCTTTGTAAGTATTTTACGCCCTTAGTTTGCATACCAAGCTTCTTCTTTTCTAAATATAACATTTGCCCCTATTACAGGATAAAAATAATGGATCTAACCAAACCGTTAACTGTGACAGAAAAAAAGATATTTTAATAGCCCATTAGGAATTAGCCATAACAAAATATATATTCGAGCTTTTAATTCCGACTAGTATGAAAAAAAGAAATGGCTTTGTGGGTGTGAAATACGAAATACGCTATTTTGCTTTCCGGGTGGTGATTCAGTATGGACAGAAAACGGCTTCAATAATATACGCAGGATGAAAGAAAAAACGACTAAACATGAACTTTCTCGAAAACACATTGATAATGTCGTATGTTTGTCATTATTGGGTAGTGTCAATGTTATAGAATGCATAAGCGAATCATATAAACAAACAATCATTAAACATAATGAAAATGTCATTAAAAACAGAAAAATACTCATAGATATCATGGCGTTAAACGCTTATAAAATATGGGGTTATAAAATATGGGTGGGTATAAAATATAAATATCGTGATTGGCGAGCTGGTGACCCATCACGTAGGAAACATTTTATTCGACTTCTGTCCATGGAATTGGCAAAAAATACAATACTGCATCGCCAGGACGATCCAAATATACAGAAACTTCAAAAAACCGCGATTAGTTTATATTGCCAATACATGAATATCCGTGATGAGCCTAAAGCCGTAGGTTTGCGACGCACTTGTGCGCAAAGCTCGTGCCACAAAATCACGCGTGTGACGTGTGATATTTGTAACAAACCAGCAATACAAAAAAATTAAAAAGTTTTAAGAATGCCGTACCGCAAATACGAAATTCATTTACCGAATTGTCTTCGTCACAATTTCGGGAAGCTAGAGATATGTGCGACGTAATAAGTTCAGACATGGAGCAAAGGTACTCTTTTAATAATCAATTGTTGGCTGCAAAATTGTTTGACAGAGTAAACTTTAAAAAATATCTCCAGAAAATGCCAATTGAAGAAATTAATCAAACTATAGAATCATATCCAATGCTTGATAAGGAAAAGCTTCTTACGGAATTTCAAGTATTTTACGAAAAAGTAGAAATGCATAACTTTAATAATTTATTACCATTACGCTGCGAGGCCGCTCAGGATATCATGGCATAATCACGCACCTAACCCTAACGAAAATTTAGTGATAAAGATTAGTTCGGAAATTCGACATCGAGCAAGAACAACTCAAGAAACACCTCGTCAGATCATTCAACAAAATAAGGGTTGTTATTTTCACCTGGGCCAAAGTATTTTAAGAAAAATTTAGAGCGTCAATTTTAAAAATGTATAAGAAACAAATTTAGACATAAAATTAAAACGAAAGTCTCTAGCTGCCCTTTCGTTCTTCCCAACGCAAAATAATGTTTACACAAATAGCGCGAACATTTTCAGACGCAAATTTTTTTAACGAAATCTTATCATATTTCTATACATGTCGATGAAAAGGGAAACATTATCGTTCCTTCATCAACAGACACAGACTTGTGGATGGTAATAGGTCTGCTATCAACTATCAAAACAACAAGGCAGAATGCTACATGCCATATTTAACAGACCTGGGTCTAAGTTTGAAAAGCCCATATTCAGCTAGCGTCAACCCCAACATTCACCTGCTCATCCACATGGTGGGATGTAGCTTACATAACAAGAGATCAATTAATGCGCGTAGTCTTAAACATCTTCAGTAGGGGGCTGCTTAACACCAGGCACACTGTTGAGTTATGCCATCCTTAATGGGCCAACATCCAGCGGACCGAAGCTGCTGTCAAGAGAAAGAGGAGACTTAATCCTTCAACGAATGGAGAATACGAGGGAAAACAATGAACATATCTCCGATGTGGAATTCGCCAACATAAAAGACAATCCCCTGCCCAAAACACTCAATGGCTACGGGTGGTGGGATTATCTGGAAGCAGAAGGAGGCAACATCCCTGACAACATCAGGGTAAGAATCAATCACAACTGGCATGCACTGAAAACTGACCGAGAGGGCACGATAGGTTCACAACTCAAATCTATTACAACTGAATGACGACGTAATAAACTATCAACCACCCACCACTCATTTTTCAACCCCAACCATGGCAGCTCTCGTCGATTTGATAAGAAAACTGAACACGGACATCGCCGATTTGCAAGAATATGCAAAAAAACAACGAAATGTGCACACAACAATCAAATTGGGACTCGCCAAAATATCAGCTACCGCACTCCAACTGAGTGAGGAAATGGCGACTCCCAGAACACCTCATGCACCAACACCGACGCCCAGGAGACCTACATCCAAACCCAGGACACTCCTACCAGCACAAGCCTCCCTTCAGAATACCGTAAACATGGGACCAGGGCTCCCTACACCGCCCCCAAGGAAGAGTTCCCAAACGTCCCCATGGGAGAATTGGAGAGAAGGGGCAAAAAGAAGACCTCAGAGACCACAGCTGCCAAGCCAGGTCAAATGGCTCCATGCCCACCTAAGGCTCGGGCACCAAACACGAGGATCGTGCGAGGAAGCGCGCTCCTCGTGAAAACCACCAACACCACAGCCCAAACGGGGATTCTCCGCAGCCTCAGGAGAGAGCTGACAGGGGAATCCCCAAAAAGCCATGCATCCAGGCGCACGAGAGCCGGGGAGCTGCTGATCGAGCTAGGAAGGGGTGAATCCAGCCAGGCACTAGATTTGGTGTGTCGCTATTTCTAGGAATGCCGATGCATCTCTTCGATATCGTCGCTAGACTGCAAAAATTATGTATGATGATGTATCAACGTCAACCTGACGATGTTGAAGAGGTCATCTCCGACTATACCGACCGTCGCATTGTTGCTGCGCACGAACGCTACACGAGATGCGTGCGCTACACTTTTCTTCACGCGTTCGGATTTTTCTATCCCAATGAAGTGAAGCACATCCTCCTGCAGTCCTGTTACGCTGCTAAAGACATAAATATTATGTTTAGCGTCATCTATGACGACGAATAAGTTTATTGCGGGCTCTGTCGGCGTCTGTCATCCAACGCAATGACGATGACCTATTCCTTTGGATCGATATTCACCGTAGTCTTCTTCGAAGAATTATTAAAACCCACAAATTTTTGTCACAATTGCAATAAAAATCTGTTCATTATACAATTTAAGTAATTTATTAAATCATAGTGTTTTATTTACAATTCCTCGTGGAATCTAACGAAAGTCTGTCCCACACCCCATCAACGGGTAGTGACCAGTAGTGTATGTGCGGGAGCAGGTGATACCTCCAGGGGGTTAACCACGCCTGTCTCTCTCTTCTTAACGCATACCATCCAGTGTTATATACCCTGTAGCATCACACACACTCACACTCACATACACTCTACTGCATTACTCATATTACGGCCACACGCATATCAGCATACAAATATGAATCACAACATTGAATGGGACATTAACATACTTAACACACCACCCACCAACAACCAACACCATCATCATCAGCAACTGATGGACCAACCACAACCAAGCCCATTGCAACCATCACCCGAACAACTAGCGATGAATGTCCGGCTGAACGATTTCTGGCCCGAAAATGTCGAACTTTGGTTTGACACCTTCGAAGGAGCTCTAGCTGCATATACAAGTAATCACAAAACTATGTACTCGGTACTAATACCAAGAATACCATATAAATATATAAAATATGTCCACGATATTATGCGGAGCAATGACCTAGAGTAACAACATGGGAAACTCATCCGCTAAAGAGGAAATTTTGATCAACAACTCGTTGATCGACCAAGGGGACACAAACAACCGCCACTACTCCTTCAAGGCAATGTCTGTGTCGGCCATAGCCCTCGTCGCTGTCATCATCGTCCTGTGGTCACCCAGGAAATTATGGAAAGCAGGGAAGAACAGACTGAAAACATACATACAACAGTCGACCCCGCCACAGGAGAACCAACATCCTCAATGCTGCAAGTGCCCACCGATGACGACCGTATAGCGAGCCCCATCACCATCTTCATCCATAAGCTGCTGCCGGACCACTATTCAAAATATTTTTCATATTATTGTATAGAATTTGAATATAATACATATTATTGTATAGAATTTTTCATTGTATAGAATCAACTGGACACTTGAGACATCACACGTAGCATTGTATAGAGTCGTAAAAGTTTCACGGGTTCTTCAAACCCTTGCTCCACTTTTGGGGGACGCATGTAGCATCACACACACTCACACTCACATACACACACGTATGCACTCGGCGGCACGACGAGCAGTCGCCCTGTTCCACTCGACACTTCAACCAGTACACACGTCTCTTGTGTCCATTCCCTCAACATTCAATAAATAGTAGAGTCAGATTATCCAATACTTTTATTTAATATAACAGCAGATTATAACCCAACCGTAATTGCATCTACTACAACTACATATAAGTTAAATCAGCACATTATAACCCGTTGATAACCGGGTGATAAAATAAGAAATTTAAATTTTGAAGTTTTAAAACATCCTCCATACTCCCCAGACCTTGCTCCTTTCGATTTTTATCTCTTTAGGTCATTGGAGCATTCACTTAGGGACAAAAAATTTATAAATATGAATGAAGTCGAAAACCATTTAAATTGGTATTTTAATTCTTTTTCTTGTTACCAACCTTGAATAACTCAGCAGGAGGACCGTACAAGTTCATATTATCTAGTGCGATTAGATCAAAAATTACGGGATATGCAAATGAAATTCTTTGCAGTACAGGGACAGAATTAGACTGGAAATCCATCAAGGAGACCCTCCGAAACTATTTTGGAGATAAACGAGACGAACCAAGTCTCTTGAGAACGCTACATAATCTAAAACAATTAGGAAATGTAGAAGAGTGTATAATAAAATAGTGGGTATAAATGCACTATTTTTAGACTTAATACATATTAACCCTTTCGTGGGTGGTGGGAAGATGTATTCCCAAATAATAAAACGCCTCAAAAACTCCTTGGTAATATGTATTCCCACTTAAAATATATTACCGCCATCTCTTTAAATAGTCTGTAATCATTTTGTATCAAAATATTGTATTGAAATAAGCAGTCTTTGACAGTAAGCCAACCGAAGTTGCAGAAGTCGTGATCGTACCTGTCAACTGCTGAATATTTGCGAGATTTTTGCAGACATTTTAATAGTTCAAAATTCAACTGATTCTAAGCATCAAACTATTTTTTTCCTATAACGGTATGTATTTGTTTATACAAAAACGGTAACATATTCAAAATAATCTTTATGGTTTAGTTATACTCGAGTGTGTTAGTAGTGGGAAACATATATCCCACGGATCCAAATGTGACCAAGATTATTTATACGTTTTTATTAAATATTTTTATTTTATATAGCAAATTGCAAATAAAAATTATTTTTAGATGTCTTATAATTGGGATCCATTTATGGATGCAGATAAAATAATGTTTTATCTTCATTCCCTGCCTTCAGACGATGAAGATTCAGATGCCGAATGCGACGAAGACGCTCACGAAGAATTGGATGATCTCGATAACACGAGATTACCTATTCTAAACGAATCTGTACCATCGCGATCACCTCAAAAATCGCCATCAATTTCAGAATCCAACAAAAATGAGACAATAGAATATGAAATGCCAACAATGGAATGGTCATCGAATTACAAGCTTTTCCAAAAACCTGATGACCAACGTAAGCAGTTTGGAAATTCTATCAACCTTGATTGCCAGAAAGAAGTCGATTTTTTTGAGAAAGCTTTTAAAGGTATTTTTGAAATAATTGTAGAAGAAACTAACACGTATGCCAAACAGCAATCAAAAAGGAATTGGACGGACACCAATATCGAGGAAATCCGGGCCTTCATTGGTGTGCTAATTCTAATGGGGATTCATCAGTTACCTCACCTAAAAGATTACTGGAGCTCTGACCCTATTTTAGGAGTTCCAGCAATAAATAAAGTAATGACTTCAAAACGATTCAAAAAATTGGTTGAAACAATTCATTTGAATGACAATCTTACTAATAGGCCAAAGAGTGACCCAAACTACGACAAATTACATAAAGTACGTAAGGTAATGAACAAGTAAGGTAGAGATAAAAACCAAATTATACCAAGAACTTTCGTTGAAAGTATTCCTAACGGGACTGAGCACGGTTGCACAAGCCCTTGGAAACTCATCGCTGTCCATTATGGAACACGAAACCCGCACTGGCACATCTTCTACATATCTACTACTAGACAGTGGCACTCTTTCTCGAAGTTGGGCAAATCTATTCGAGACTACCCATACAAATTATCGAAAATTAGCTGCCTCGCTTGTATCCGCAAATATATTTATAGCGGCAATGGTCGTCAAGTATTATTGGATATTTGTACCGGAGAAGACTTATACGCTCGCAAGTGTGCCTTTCATACCTATAACGTGGAAGGCCAATGTAAACGGATTGATAAAGACTTTGAAGATGAGTGTTGCTCGAGGAGAGATTCTACATCTGACGAACAAAGCACAACATCTACCGTGGGGATCGACAGTGTGGGGAATGCAATTGCTGAAACCGATAATATTGAAAATGGAAATAGGGGATCACACACTGACCCTGGGCAAAACTTGTCAATTAGACATAAACGGGAGACAGGCGAAAAAAGCAGACAATATTTCAACAGACGAGGGTCTAACTCTCTGTACATCGACTCAAGCCTTGTGTTTTTATTCTCTGAAAAAGGCATTTTTAACGAAGGAGACGCTGCAGAAGTATTATCGAGAAGCTCTGAAGGGATCTCGTTCCTACTCAATCAGAGAAGCTTCGACAGGATCAGAAGCGCAACCTACATTAGCAGAATTCTGGTATTTCAAGAGGACGTAAAGCAGAAATTCGAAAAGGCGAAGATTAGAGCACTAGAAGAAATTTCCGGAAGCGAGTAAAAAGGAAAGCATCGACACCAACTTGAAGAGTTTGACAAGATTATTATCGATGAACAATATCAACGTCCACCACTTTGCGGAAATCACATACGGACACTTGTTGGCTAAATTAAAGAAAAAGAATAATTTATTCTTCGTGAGACCGCCTTCGACGGGAAAGACGATGATCATGGACAGTCTGATGAAATGCAGAACTGAGAGAACCCTTGGGCAGTAGCGTCAGGGCTAGAGAACCCAAAAACTTATCAGAAGCTCTAAAAAAATGTTTAGAAGAGGAAACCATCATGAAATATAGTTACAGAAACGCTGGTAACGGAAACAGAGGCCATTATCAAAACCAAAATTTTAATTTTAATAATGTCGAAAATAGACAAAATCGAAACTTTAGTAACAATAATTATTACCAAAACAAAAATTTTAATAATAACAGATCTGGAAGCTTTAGTGGGAACTTTAGATTTTCAAACCTACCATAGAAGGAGGTTCTTCTGTCTTTTTTACCAATAAATCTTCGAGTAAAAGTATATCAATTCTTTTATTAACTAGCTGAAATCTAAATAACACATCATTCATGCATCTAAAAGAAAGCCTTATCGACCTATCGTCCGACGAAACTCTCAAATTAAAATTTCATTCATCCTTATCAAGACCTCAGTTTTGGCTTTCCTTTTTAAAATAAATAAAAACAGACTTAGTTAAAATAGTAGGCATTAACGATAAAAACAGTTTTCTGGAAACACTAGGATCAGTAAATGTAAAATTCGAAAACAATAATAAAACGATTACTCACAAATTCTATGTTATAAAAAATATTGAAAGTAACATATTAACAGACGGATTATTAGGACACGATTTTCTTATAAAGTACCGCGTAAATTTAAATTACGATAGTAACACAATTGAATTTAATGGAATTACATTACCTTTAATAAATTATAGTCAAATACTTAAAGCGAGATCCGAAACGTTAGTTGAATTAGAAGCAATCAACCCAGAAGTTGTAACAGGAATAATTCCTAATACAGAACTATTACCTGGTGTATTCATATCTAGTACATTAACTACAGTCAGACATGGCAACAAAGTGTATGCCACTGTATTAAACATAACTGAAAAAGATGCAAAATTAATTGATAACGGAGTCATTTTAGAACCTTTTGACGAAAATTGCTATAACTTCACTAAAGTAAACAAACCTTTAAAAAAACTTATCTAGAAACTCGAAACTTAGAGAAGCTTTACGTTTAGAACATTTAAACGAAGAAGAGGAAAACTCTTTTTCAAATTTGTCAAGATTTTAATCACATTTTTTATTTAGAAGGTGATAGTTTACCTTACACTGATCGTATAGAACATAAAATCGAAACTACAACAAATAGTCCGATAGCTACTAAAACGTACAGATATCCAGAAATTCATAAAACTGAAGTTAATAATCAAATTTCAGAAATGTTAAAGGATGGTATAATTCAACCATCGACTAGCCCTTGGTCTAGTCCCGTGTGGGTAGTTAAAAAGAAAATTAAACGATGTCACAATCGGTGACGCATATCCATTACCAAATATTACTGAAATATTAGACCAATTAGGAAATTCAAAATATTTTTCCACACTCGATTTAAAATCAGGTTTTCACCAAATAAAACTTGCTAATGAAGACATATCTAAGACTGGTTTCAGCGTACCAAATGGACATTACGAATTTCTTCGTATGCCCTTCGGTTTGAAAAACAGTCCAGCCACATTCCAAAGACTAATGAACAATGTATTAACAGGTTTACAAGGTATCAAATGTGTTGTATATTTAGACGATATTGTAATATACGGAAATAGCTTATCAAAACATGACAAATTAAAAGAAATCTTTGAAAGACTGTCCGAAAATAATTTAAAATTACAACCCGACAAGTGTGAATTTTTGAGGAAAGAAGTTAACTATTTAGGACATGTTATTACGGAAAACGGTGTTTAACCAGATCCTACTAAAATAGACTCAATAATTAAATTTAGTACACCACAGAATCCTAAAAATATTAAACAATTCTTAGGACTAGCAGGATATTATCGTAAATTCATTCAAAACTTTAGCCAAATAGCATTACCATTAACTAGATTGCTGAAGAAAGATACTAAATTCGTATGGTCAGACGATCAAGAAAAAACATTTAACGAATTCCAATCGAATATTACCAATAAGGTGCTCAACCATGATAAAATGATGATGGTTCAAGAACACACTCAACTTTTGAGCATATTAGCATCGGAATTAATTAGAGAATATGATACATTAATTTCAGCCACTTTATTTGGACTCAGAAATCAGTTACATCCTGCAATAGTGACACCACGAGAATATGTTGATCAATTAAAATTAACAATACCATATATACCTAGACACACTCATTACGTAAATTCTCTTGAAATAAAAAACGCTTATGAACTATTAAATAAAGTTAAAATAAAATGTTCACTTTTCAACAATAAACTCATATTTGAAGTACTAAACCCATTGATAAACGAAAATATATTTAAGTTATATCATCTCTTACCTTTACCTATGCATACTCAAAATTCACTTACTGTATTTATACAACCGACAAATAAATACTTAGCGGTAACGGATAACAAATTACAATATATCACTCTGAAGATGATAAATTTATTAGTAATATCACGAAGGATTCAATGAAATTTAACTTTACGGCTGATGATTGTATAAAATTAAATAACCCGAACTTTAAAATTAAAAAATTAGAGGAAACTAA
>JAGTTH010001568.1:0-136278 GCA_022606485.1 Agraylea sexmaculata
CATCTTACTCGTCGTCTGTTGTCACATTGTCTTGAGGGTTGGTTGTCCAGTGACGACTCAATCCCGGCGTTGTGTTTAGGTTATAAGTGTTCAAGTGTTCGTACTTGTTTTATCAAGTAAACACCATTGTCAGTCCTTGAATCTTGCTGGCAAGTCAAGTTGTCTGTAGTTTTGTAGACGTCTTGCGTAGTCTACGGTCAATAAGTCTCTCGCTAGTACGTTCGGGTGTCTTTTTAATCTACTTTGGTACGTTTCGCTGAATATTTTCAGGTCTTCGCGTACTGTCATTGTTTTAGAGTCCTGTAATAGGACCCAGTTGGGTACATACCATGGAGCATTTAAAATTGCTCTCAGGGTCTTGTTTTGTAACCTGTCGATACTGCTGATATGAGTATCCTTAGCTGTCCCCCACAGTTGACATCCTTATGTCCAAATGGGTTTGATTATTGCTTTATACAGCAATAGCTTGTTTGTAAGTGTGAGTTGGGAATGTCTGCCAATCAACCAGTACATTTGTCTTTTTTTTATGTTCCATTTGAAGTCTCTTTGTCTTAATGTGTTTTTGCCATGTTAGGCTTCTGTCAAGGTGTATACCGAGGTATTTAGCCGAGTCTTCTTGTGGAATATTTTTCCCACCAATTTTCACCGGTGGACATGTCTGTTTTTTGTTTGTGAATGTCACGTGTGTCGATTTGGTTTGATTGACTTTAATTCTCCATACTTCAAGCCATTTCTGTATTGCGTCAAGGTGTTTCTGGAGGAATTGTGAGGCAGCTGTTGGATCTTTGTCCCAAGCGAGTATGACGGTATCGTCAGCGTATGTAGCCAGTGTTGTGTTGTCGGTTGTTGGGAGATCGTTTGTATATATTAGATACAATACAGGACCTAATACACTCCCTTGCGGTACTCCAGATCTTATGGTATTAAGATTTGAAGTTTCGTTGTCATATTTAACAAAAAACTGTCTATCGGTCAAGTACGATTTGATAATATCATACATGTTTTTGGGCAGTTTTACTTTGATTTTATAAAGCAGGCCTGGGTGCCAGACTTTGTCAAAAGCTTGACTGATATCTAAGAATGCTGCTGAACAGTAGTTTTTTTCTTGTATGGAGCGATCTATGATCGTCACAACTCGATGAACTTGTTCAATTGTCGAGTGCTCTTCTCTGAAACCGAATTGATGATCAGGGATCATGTGTTCTTGAAAAAGTATTGGTTTCATGTTGTGCAGTAGAATTTTTTCAAATATTTTGGAAAATATTGGCAGGAGGCTTATCGGTCGATATGAAGTGACTTCTTCGGGTGGTTTACCTGGTTTAGGTAGCATAATAATTTCTGCTATTTTCCACTGTCTAAGGAAGCTACCCATTCTAAGTATCGCGTTAAATATTATGGTTAGAAATCTTAATCTGATATCTGGCAATTCTTTGATTATCTTCCCGGTAATCATGTCATGTCCTGGCGCTTTTTTTGCGCGTACTTCATATTTTATAACATGCTTGACGCATTGAAGTCCAATTTTGACATAATAGTTTTCTTTATGTTCCGTACTATCTA
This sequence comes from Agraylea sexmaculata, assembly GCA_022606485.1. Lineage (NCBI taxonomy): Eukaryota > Metazoa > Arthropoda > Insecta > Trichoptera > Hydroptilidae > Agraylea > Agraylea sexmaculata. Next base: position 1,561 of record JAGTTH010001568.1, read on the forward strand.
ATAAATTATGAATGTGACTTTCCTCTTCAGGGGAACACATCCTTTCCGCTGGTGTAAATACTTCCTTGAGATGTTTCGCAAACTCGTTTGATTTCTCTCTGGTAGTTTTTGCCCATTTATCGTCAGCCGTTTTAATGGGCGGTATGGATATTTGGGGCCGTTTTAGTTTTTTTGTAGCTTTCCATAGAGAATAATCTGTAGCGTCGGTTGCTGTAAGACCTTCCAGATAGGATTGAATCCCTTTATTTTTACATTCACATAGGATATTTTTAATATCTCTTATTGCTTCGTTCAGTTTTCTCTTGAGTTCCTTGCTTCGAGTATTTTGCCATTCTTTACGAATGCGTCTTTTTTCATGTATTTTTTCCTGAATCCAGCGGGGAAAATCATCTGTTGAGTGTGGTTTTTTGACATATTGGGCGTGGCTTTTTTCACTGCGGAATGAATTTGATTTTGAAAGTGAATAACTGCGGTGTTAAGTTGGTCTTCTGTTTTCAATGGTATATCACATTTTAAATTTTCATTTAAGATATGTCTAAAATATTCCCAATCTGTGTGACGGTTACCGAGTGTAAATTTACTGGGTTTGATAATTGGTTGTAGCAAGCTGTATTTAATAATAACAGGTGAGTGATCTGATGACAGATCGAGGCAAGATTCTGCGCTCAGTCTATCGATTGGAATTCCTTTCACTACGCAGAAGTCTATGAGGTCCGGTGTTTTTCTTCTATCTGTAGGCCAATATGTTGGTTCACCAGTCGATAGATGAGTCAACTTGTTGTTTGCCATACTTTTATACAGTTCTCTCCCCCTGGGGGTGGCCAGTCTAGACCCCCATTGTTGGTGTTTGGCATTGAAGTCCCCACCTGCGATGAATTTATCCGCTTCAAGTGTTCTGAAGTAATCGTCAAAATGTTCTCGTTTAATCGAGTGTTTGGGTGGGCAGTAAATAGCCGATATATATACATAATTATTTGTATCTCCGACAGCAATTGTGGTTGCTTGGAGAAAGTCTCGATCATATTTTTCAGTGAGATGATGTTTCACAGTGTTTTAATTATCACCGCTGTTCCGCCATGCGCAGTTCCATCGGGGTGATTCGTCGTATATATAGTATACATGGGAATTTTTATGTAGCTTTTTTCGGTAAAGTGTGTTTCCGATATAAGCATTATGTCAATGTTTTTTTCTTTTAAAAATAATTTTATTTCTTGGCTATGTTGTCCAAGACCGTTGGCGTTCCAAAGACATATTTTTAATAATGGAATCATTTTTTATTTAGGACAAGAGCTGCCATGATCTGTGTCATGTTGTCCATGGTTTTCATGACAAGTTCAATGAGTTTGTCCATTTTGATTATTAAATTATTTATAATATTGTCTTGTGGTTTTTCGGGAGTTGGCTCGATATTTTTGGTGGCTTGAGCATACGACTTTGGCATGTCATTGGTTTTGAAAGTTGTAGTGTTAGTCAAGTTGTTTGTCTGTTTTGAAATTATTTTCTTTCTTAATACGGGGAATTGGCTTGTTTGTACCTTTTTGCGTGTTTCGCAACCTTTGTAATTTGCCGGGTGGTTCCCGTTGCAGTTGACACACTTCACATTGTTGTCTCTTGTTGTTCTGTTGCAATCAGTTGTTGCGTGCTCACCTGCGCACTTTACGCAACGCGGAGTCCTGTTGCAATATTTCGCGGTGTGTCCGTATCTTTGACACTTTTTACATTGTATGACCTCTTTTTGAGGTCTTGGTGGCTCGATTACGACTTTACACCTAAGTATGGTGTCAATTTTGAAAATTTCTTTGTTATTCTCTTTTTGTCTCAATTCACAAAGAAACATAGGCAGTGGGGTTTTGTTAATTTTTTGCAACATGTTTGTTATTCTGATAACATCATGGCCGTGGCTTGCGAGCTCTTCGCTTATTTCGGCGATATCTGCCGTGTGGTGAAGGTTTTTTATTATAGCCTTATATGATCGGCTTTCTTTCGTCTGATACGAATGAAACTCGGTATCTCTATTTTTTAAACCTGTGATTACAGGTATATATTTTTCAGACTTAGTGATCTGTATTTTTACTTGGGTTTTACCCAGCTGTTTAATGTAGTATGCTCCTTGAGCTACTTGCTCTAAGAAGTCTGTCAGTGGTTTGATGTTCTCTACTGCGTGCACAAATATAGGTGGTGGCTTTGGCGTATTTTTGCCAATCGCTTGCTCCTCTTGTTTGTCTTCTAATTGTTGAAAGCGATTTGCTGTTGGCACAGCAAGCCAGTTCTTATTTGGGCATGCCTGTTTGGCTTTACTGGCAGTCTCCGGACTGGATATTCTCTTTGTTTTTGTCGGGGCTTTGATCCAAGAATCTAGCGTATTTGTAGTCGATGCGGCAACAGGACATTGATGATCCAGTTCCATTGTCTTGTATATAGTGTGGAGAAATTACAGTGTAATATAAGTGAACAGTATGATACCGGACAGGAGAAATCGGAGCAAGACCGGTTTGGTGGTTGTGTCACTTGTGCACTCGTCACTTTCGAACTTGCGACACCATGCGGGAGCACTTTACTATACGTCTTTACTCAACGGTGGTATACACGCAACTGAGTTAGGAACATAAATTGATAATTTGAACAATTACCCAATATGAAATTTTACTTTACATTTTAATTTCTTTCGCGTAGATTGTAAACAAAATTGCTAACTAAATTACATCACACCTATTTGGTCCAGTGTACAGTAGATCTTCCATATTATCAACGCTCGTGGATGTTTCTCCTGTGTTGTGAATTTGATAATGTAATACAGGAAACTGGGAATATCCTGAAACTTGTCCTGGTATGTGCTGAAACTGTGGTAAATTTGAACACCAACCGACCGTTGGTCTAAGCAGCTTCGACAACTAGAATGTATGTCAATACGGAACTTCCAGAAAACCAGTTCAACTTGTATCATACAATTAATAAGTTCATGTTTTGTTACTTTATATATTTTTTTCCAATACAATACAGTGTGTTCTTATTCTACAAAAGCAGACTTTAATTTCACATCCCATTGCAGATATCAAATACGATTTCATAACAAGACACATCGACGGCCATGTTTATTACATTTGGGAACTGTAAACCTATTTATCCGAATAAAAAAATCATACGCAACAAACGTTCTTAAGAATTTCCTACACTACATATGAAAAGGATGTTTTTTTCGTCAATAATTCATAGCTTCAAGACACAATAATATATCACCTCCATTGCCATCCTTCAATACTTTCTCCTTTTCAAATCTCTACGCTTCATCTTTTTATTTATTTTCTAGCTATATTTCACTTTCAAATTATTATTTTTGAATATTCCATTATTATAAATAATATTATTCACGATATAGAGACTTTGAACACAGTTTCGAGAATGAAACAATCGCAAATTCGATTATAAAAATAATACTTTATCGTGTATATTATATTTAATATCGTCAGCATTCTTCACAAAAGAAACTAACAAATCCTCATATCATTGGCTAATATAATTATATCCCAATGTAGACGTCTAATTTGGTCCGCAAACAATAATAACATGACGTAGTTTTTGCGTTTAAACCTACATTGATATTACCAGCACAATATTATTTGTTTGTTATCTGATTTATTATTCTATTGTGCTTCTATTTATTTTAATTTTGCCAACCAAAATATTGTAAAAAGAGGTTTTCGTATTATACGATCTTGTGTTAATTTGTTTTTTTTATTTTCGATGTTTGTTGTATAATTTGCATATTTATTATGTGTTTTGACAACGTGAATTTGTTTTGATACTGCTGAAACCTAAAACTATAGTTTTAACAATTAATTAAAAGTTGTTTTTTCGGATTTTGTTGTTCTTATAAGAAAGTTTAAATAAACACCGGCTGTTTTATGAATGTTATAAATAAATTTAATAAATTATTATTATAAATAAATTTTTATTCATATACATGGTGGACTTAATATAACTGAGAATATTTTATGTAGTGGTAGGATATCGCAAACAGAAGTGTTTATATTTTAATATTATATATAAATGTTAATAATATTAGTTACGTATAACAGACATACAGCTGATTCCAATATGGTGGCCCAAACTTCATTTTCTTCATTTCTTTTCATTTTCAATTATTACTATTAATTTTCGCTTATATTTGCGATACCCTACCACCCCCTAAAATATTATCAGTTATTTCACGTCTATCCTGTTTAAGTAATTTATAATATTCATATACTAATTACAAGAGGTAATTCATTATTGTTCTAATTTGATAATAAAAATAGTAATTGATTGGAAAAAAATCACATTCATGCCTTTTGGTGTAAATGTTTTAAATATATTCATTTATTTAATGTGTTTTGTAAATATTTATATGTAGTTTTCGGGGTGGAATATATTTTTTATATAGTAATTCGTAATTCTAGCAGATGTCTCTGGTGTAGCGCGGGGGTTGCTTCGCCTACATTTGACCAAACGGTGATAGGCGCCCGTTGTATGCACATCCCTTAACATTTCCACCCTCTATTTCGGTACATAAATTACACGCGACATTGGAAAGATAAATAAATAAAATACCCCGTTCAGTGTAAATAATATATGTGTGCTTTAATAAGTATTTGTGCAATGTGATGAGTATGTAAATACATAATAAAAAAGTTTGTTTGTGAAATGTGCTATCGTGATCTCTTCAGCGCTGATGGTTGACCCTCTAAAGATATTCTGGGTCCTTACCAACAGCACATACTTAGGTGAGATTCCATCCTCTGACATATTTGATCGGGACTTGTATACACAAAATACAAGAAACCGCACTGTGTTATCCTCGCAGCTTAGTTTCAAGTCGAAACTATTTATTTGTTTAATATCATGCGGGAGATAATTGAAACGAACAATCTCAACTGTACATTTTCAATTTAAGATAATTCGTTTTGACACCGATGTTGGAACAGTCTTATCGTAATCTGCCACTTATCGAAGATTCGAATTGGAAAAACCTTTTTCCGCACAAATTGTCATCCACTCCACTGAAACAATGTATATAGACTGAATTTTGTCCATCTATAAATACACGGATTTGCCTTATTTGGGTCCTCATTATATCATAACCGTCCAATCCAATCGATTATATTTAATAAATAAATATAAATCGCCCCTTTAATTTCACTCGTCATTATTTAAAAAGAAAGAATTAATCTTATTTATTTATTAAAACTACTAACAAATAAGATATTCTAAAACGATGTCTCATAATACTTCATTTAAAATTTGCATACCTTATCCATTTTTAAACTTTTTCAGAGTAAATAAATAAACAAGACAAATGAATAAATATAAAAATAAAAACAAATTAAGCCTCATAAGTAATAACAAAGACAGTAACAACAATACTCAAATCTCTATTTAAGGTTATCATAAATATGTATGTATAAAGTTGTTTCGTTCTTCTATGAAATGAATGATACTTACATTTAAATGCGGCTTTCAGTTTTGTTGTTTAATCAAGTTTTGTGTACTAAAACATGTGTATTCACATCCAAATGAATATTCAAAATGTAACACCAAGTGTATGCAAAATTCAAATTTAATAAGCCGCAGGACGAATATTTCACATGGTTGAACAATGTCAAATATCTTCTTGTAGGAATAACGGAAGAAGAAAACCACGATATCTCTCACCTTACTTCTATGTGGACCGTTTTAATTAAATCGCAACATTATGTCATTTATTTCAGCGAATCGGGGGCGGAAACTTCCCTCAAGAGGTGTTCGTTTAACTTTTGATTTCGAGGTAAAGCAGAAGTAGGCTGAAAACCATTGCGACGAGATGAATTCGAGAAATCCCATTATAAAATATATTATTTCATCATACGTTATGCAGAACATGTATTATTACATTTTTCCATTACACGTGTACGCATATTAAAAAAATCTGTAAAGAATGAGAACATGTATTGGGATTGCGATAATTCAGATTGAAATCGACCTTGAATCTATAAATACAAAACCTAAAATAATATGTTCAATATTCGCTTCATATAATAATAATGTAAAGTTTGATTAAAACATACTTTCTCTTTGTAGCGTAGCGTTAAATAATTCGAAATTTTTAACTGAAATTCTTTAGGCCGGTTATATTTTACAGGGCTGTTATAGAAACAGATGTCACCAAAATTAACACATTTTCGTCGCTTCCTAAAATCTCTTTCCTTGTTCTGCTGTTGATTATTTTAACTATTATTAAAAATAACCGGTGTTATTCGTTTTGCAATTTCTTCATAGTAAAAATAGATATATTACTATGGCTTCAATTAAAAGAACCGACCCTTAAGTTCAAGAAACCTTTAGTGGTCGATCGCTCAATTAACTCAACGACACATATTGACTAATTCATTAAATTATAGAATAATTTACTACCGTATAGTAAATTTTGGTTAGATAATTGTAAATGAAGATAAGTGAAGTATGATTTTAGCACTTATTGACTCTCACTACGATTGGTCTGTTTTTATGTTTAAAATTATTAATGATTCTAGTATTTTGGTGATGCATTGTGAGTGAAAAGTTATAGGAATGCAGCCAAATTGAGGCTCACTTCAGCCACATAAAAAGCGGTCAAACGACCCATATAAGGCCATTATTGTCACGTTAGAAGATGCCATATGGCCCTAGATGACGTACCGACCCATCCCATATATTTTGACAAACTTATAAGTACATATTAAATATTCTACAGCTCCACATACATATAATAAATAAATAAATACCGTGACAACTTCCCTATTGACGGGATTCACTTCTAAAGGCCCGACCCGACGTGGCCTTTAAGGGAGTATAAATTAGAGATGGTTTCCCAGGCAAACCCACAGCAATGATCTAGTTCGCTACGATAGATCTACCAAATGACTCGAGTGGACACCGTTTTAGCCGGTGCTGTGGATCAAACCCGAGAGTCTCACTCACAAAGTCATCACACTAACCACTGGGGCACAAGGCGGCTCTGACACATATTTTCTGTATTGCTTATAAAGCTTGATGAATTTTTTAATTATGAAAATTTCATTTCCAAAGGCAGCCTTCTCAGAGAAAATTCGTAACTTAATGAGACTCGAATGTAATGTCTTTCAGATGTTTCTGTCTTAAGTACTTTCTGGATGAAACATAGATTTTTTTCATCCTTCTTTATGCTAATATTACAGCCTTCAATATACATATTCCTACAAGCTTCGCTCAACGATAGTCGTATTTTTGTGTTTAAGCTAGTTTTACTTTTATTTCTCTTTTGAATTTATTTACTTGCCCGTATATCAAATCTGGCGTGTCGTTCTTTCTTCGTTTTCCTCTCCTCTATTCTACTGTCGGGAAATATCATCTACTTTTGCATATTTTAAATTTACGACTTAATCGTTTTATTTTTCCGTTTTGCTGATAGGATTTATTTGGTAAAGGTGGAAGCTTCCCGTGACTGAACTATGTATATTGTAAAGTTAGTTATTCCCTTCTAAGACTGAGTGAAGTTTGTTCCCAATCGCTGAAGGTGTTTGCTCACTTTCATAGCCGAGTAATCTCTCTAAGTCGTTCTTAAAGTTTTAACCGAATACTTCGACCTAACCTTTTCACAACGACAAAATAAATGATGACATATAAATAAATTATTGTGCGTTTTGGGAGATTTTCCACTTGAAAATACAGCCTTGGGCAAATGATACGATTCTTCTGAATATATTTTTCGAAGGGGTCGGCCCCTTCTTTCGACACTTTATACCCATTATAGGATACTGAATATGCTCCTAACGGAAATCTTTTTTCACAATCCCGCTATACAGACGTTGATTTCAAATCGCAAAGCTCAGTGACGTATGCATAATTTCGTAAACATCTCTCAATATTTGCCACATTCCCAAACCAAACAAAATATTCCTGACAAGAAGAGCCTCTTGAGATTATTTTTTTTTTACTGTTTTGACACTTTTGTCTCTTGTAATAAATTAACATCGCGGCGATTTCTTCCGGTCACTCTTAGTAAACTTGTCTCACGGGATTCTTTGTAATTTATTACCGTCGACCAAGATATGCGGGAATCCATTTTCAATTAAAATTATTGTCGAAGTTTCCCAGGAAGTCATCTCTGAGTGAGGGGCGAAAAATAAATTATCTTCTATCAAAGTTTTACATCCTTTCGGGCATTAGAATGGCATCGATAATAAATGTGATTTTAAAATTTTACGATAGTGGTTAATTTTAAATATGCGATAAATTACTAGCACAGTCAACCAATTACCTCACGAAATAATGGCCTGCGACTCGTTGCCAGTTTCTATTATACAAAATGACGGGATTAGGTCACCGCTTAGCTGCCATTATCCTCGGGAATGTGAAGTGGATTAGATTTAAACTGGACTTGTTTGAATATAGTCACTAAAATTCTATGATATTTCCTAGTTTTCTCCAAATCGATTACCAACCGCTCTGGATATGAGATACCCCGTGGATATTTATTTTAATGGTGTAGCCGTTCGTTACCACGCAATTCCAACAAAGCCTACCACTTTGTAGCAGATAAAATTTAATCCTTCACTTATAACAATATATATTTTTTCATTTATAGTGACCAAGTTCATCCGGATTGGAATAGCCGACAAGAACGACAACCCTCCATACTTCGATAAGGCTCTCTATGAAGCTGAGGTGGATGAAAATGAGGATATTCAACATACCGTACTCACTGTCACCGCCAAGGATCACGATGAATGTAAGTACCCTGCTTTATTATCACTTCACATTAATAATATTAATACCAGAAACTGTATCAATAATGGGATCCTATAACAACATAACCGTTTCGTTTCAACAAATCCGGTTATATACGAAATTTTGCGTTTTCCTTAAATCCATAAGAAGATTTTCGCTCATAAAATATCATACATTTCCATACTGAATTTAATATACTATTGAAAATATTTTTATTATGATAGCCATAAACAAACCAAAATATGTACATAGCGGCCTTAATTATTTCTTTTATATGTGGATATATTGATTCTAGAATGATAGCGGCTATATAAATCGATGGTTCAGTAATACAAAAAGTAAACACAACACATAAGCTTATTTATAAATATTTTATTGTTATAAAAATATATTGAAAACAAATGATAATAAATGTGTACAGTGAATAAAATCCAAACACATATGTTTGCACTAAAATACTATCGTTTAATAATATATATTATATTGTGAAACATAAATATTTGAATTTGAAAAATATTTATTTAACTGTCAGTTTGTAGATACGCTTTTTGTGTTACTGACCCATTGAAATATGACCAGTTTGAAATAATATATTTATTATTATTAAGGGTATTTTTTTTAATTTGTAGCGATACTTTGTACATATTTTTTCGGATTTAATGATGAATATGTACGATTTAAAAAATAGTAAAAATTTAAGTCTTATATATAAATATCTCATTAGTATTTTCATTCCCGATAATATTCATAATATACTGAAGTTTCATATTGATGCCACTCCATTGAAGTGATATACATCTCCCTCTAATATTATACATCTCCAATGCACGATTCTAGATAGATAATGATATTTGATGCATACTACAACTATAAGTCTTCAGTAGAAGAGCTCTCTAAAAACTTGTTACAGCAATAATATCAGCAAGTCTGTATGCGCTGAAGCTCTTATACCTTATCGAACAAATTTTACTCCCCAAGCTGGTGAGGGAAGGCTTGTTAGCGACTATACATACTTTTGAAAGATGCCCTATTACACAGTCCTCGGAATACACGGTATTATAAATATATTTTTAATATCAACCATTGCTACTGAAATCATCCAGCCGAATTTTCAACTGACACAGCCGCATTGTGTCTGACGTTTCAATTTAAAAGTGCTCCTCTCATACGATAGTCTTCTTGGACGCTACGACTCTCCTCTTTCTTTTACACATATTTTCAGTGTGTTATCAAAAATGTGATATTCCTAACAAAAGTATTCTCTCAATCGCATAATTGAAACCAATTGAACGGAACATTCCGATTATATCCTCTACAGAATTGCATTTTGATTAATATGATGATATTCGACTATATGCGAACCATTCAATATTAAAACTACAACTATAAATCATATGTATATTTGTAGGCAATGTGGAATTGTGTGAGACTTGATCACATTGCGGAAATACTGGTTTGGAGTGGACATCATTTCGTATATTATTATCCATACAATATAATAATTTTAAATTTGTATCCATATTTATATGCATATATCAGACCAAATTCATCCATCATACTTTTGAAATAAATATATCTCCTTAAATATAATATTTTACTTCTAAGTTTTTATACCTTCACAATCGAACGGCTTTTGCTGTGTTAAACGTTTAAACGAAACCTGAAGTGTGCAAAAAACGATTGAATGGACCACTCGGCCGACAAATCAAACGGCTTACGTTTGCTTTTGAAATTCAATAAAGCCTCTCATATTTTGTATAAAGATTGAATATATTTTCATACACTTGCTTGTAACATTGTAATAGGCAGATCTTTTCAATGGAAAGTATTATTAAAGTAATTTATCAATTACCTAAGAAGCCCTGATCCGCTTATAGGAAGAACGTCGTCACTTTTTCCACAGGCAGGTAAATTTTGTCATAGTAAAATACGCACACCTTAATCCTTCTTCTATAATACCAAAGTGATTCTATTTCGGATATGCCTGTATGCAAGCTCTACCATAATCCATCATCTCTCGTCTCCGATCTCTTTTATTGATTAAGATGTCCTCAAATGGTATAGCATTTTATATAAATACCTTTCCGGTGCGCAAATACTCCAATATGTATTTGAATATCCAATACTCTGCTGGCAATTTGAATATAAACATACTTCAAGTATCAAAAATACAATTCAATTCACACCATAATTATCTTAGGCCTGAACTTTTGTGAGTGTGTTAGTGCTTACATATATACAAACATATACAGTGTGTTTACCAATCAGAGAACAAATTGCATCTAATACATTGAAACAACGCTGTCATGGTTTATTAAACAATACATTCACAAAAGTTCAAGCCTAAGAAAATTATACTAGTTATCGAAGTTAGATCGAAGGTATTAAACACTTCGTTGGTTAGGTTAGGTTAGATTAGCAATGTAAGATTTTTAATAGACACCTAAAGCAGTTATTAATAATTAAAAAAATTACACCGGATCATAAGAATTTGAAAAGTAATATTGTATCAATTTAAATAGGTTAAATAATATTTTTCTATATAATTACCAGCGTGCCTGGCTACAAATACTGTGGTCATGGGTTCAAATTCCGCTCAAGTATTTTTTTTTAAACTGATTTTATCGGATATTACGAGTGGGAAATCTTTAATAATGTTAAAAAATCGCAATCGATCGTATTGATCCAGTTTTATTCTGATTTCCTCGATTGTAATGTAAATACTGAGGCGATCGTTATGACCTGTGTAACTAGTCATATAAGATCATTGACAGATAATGAATTAAGATGACGGTGTTGACCCTAAAAAAAACTAAAAAAAATACTCATGCAGAGGCTAATTAAAAGACCGCAAATGTCTGTGATTGTCAATTCGGGCAGAGCCGCTCTGTCGGTGACTTGTGTAACTTGTAATAGCTAAGTTCACCGACAGATAATTAACACATTGTTATGTATAAAAAAACCCTCTCAAAAAGACTCTCTCATAAAAAAAGTTCTATTTTAAGCATCCTATTATGTACAATGTCTTGTGAAAAAAATTTGTGTAATAACACCGAATATATAGTCTCTTTTCTAATGCACTATTCAATAATTAAAATACTCCCTCGTGCTTAATATTCATATTCTAATATAAAGGGTGTACTGGTGAAAATATTAATAAAGTGTAGCTTATTAACAAAGAAGTCAAACACGAGTCGTCACGTCTGGTCTGAAAGAATTTATATTAGTTGTTTACCAGAGAGATGACGGTTTCTGAAAGTTCAGCAGACTTTCTTTCATGGTGACACTCGCCAAGCATCTGTCAGAAGCGTCTTGATTATGAAATGCTCTCTTTTCTCTATTAATTCAATTTGCATTCCGCCACGGTTATACCAGACTATTTGTCTGTTTGTATTCCTCGTTGAAAACATCAATGGAATTTACTAATAAATTTAAAAAAATCATTTATAATTTTGTTATAGACATATATATAAACATTAAATATCGCATTGCATATAAATAATTCTTGTCGACTTCGTGTAAACCAGTATTGTTGCACTCTTCTCTCCTATTCGATAAAGGAATAAGTTTGTCTCACTCACTCAACACATTTCTAGTGGACACTGAGAGTAGTTGTGACAATACTTAGGCGATTAAATAGTATTTTAAACATGTTAAAGAAGTGAGTGTATGTTTGAGTCCATATGACATATAGTAATAATGCATTTACCCATTTTACTGTTAAATATAACGATATTACGAGAGATTTTTACAGTACAATGTTTGCCAGGTAACTTATGTTTTTTACCACTTGATCCGCTTGAACTAACCACGCATTTAGCCACTCATGCGATATCTTATGTTTATATCTATGGTTATAGAATTATGTTGCGTTTCAGTTTAGTAGACAAACAATTAATATGTTGGACACGACATATTTTAGGCAACAATACCAACACTAATTGCCTACAGAAACTAAATCTGAAAGTTTTACCCCGTGCCCTATCTCATATTGTGTGCCTACTCATTTTGAATATTAAATACGGCCACCAAATTCAATTATTTATTTAAATAAACGCCTCCTATGGCTTTTTGAGAAAAAAATTTGTCTTAATAGTCGTGTCAGTATTTCATTCCAGTAAACCTGGATCAAGACGATCGGTTGGGTTTTTATTAATATTATTGCCGATCTCCTAGTTATAATAACAAACTCTTGGTATTCAATATAATCTTCGTGAAATCAGTTTAACCAATTAGAGATTCTATAAATTTTAACATGATATTAAAATGTATTAAATCGATAAGATGATTGATATATCAAGGATTAATTATTTTTTCAGGATTATTTCTTTTTAATATCATGTTTAAATGTGTAGTAGACACACGGCTTTTCACCTAAGCTAATACGCTGGTTATTAATTAAATGGTAATTAAATTATTAAAAATATTCATGTAGGACTTTAATCAAAATAAAGCACTTTATATTAAATTATTATGAATTGGAAATTGATAAGGACCGAGGATAGTGGCCCTTCTTGCTATTATTTGGGGTTTGAATCTCAGTAGGATTAGAGCCCCTATCTTTCGTTGATATTATACAGGTACATCCCAAAGTCTTAAATTAAATCCTTTATTTAAGTATACGCACTAGGGAAATCGTTTCTGCACCAATAATTTAACGAATAAGTATTGAATAAATAGCAGATACCGAATAATAAAATATTTATTTATCTGAATGCGAACATCATGAATTCAGTATAATTGGACATGGTCTGTTCGCATTTTTATAATGCGATGAAAACGTAGAATTGTCTGTCGCTCAAATTGGCAACACTGAAAATTATGCAAATTTGGTGGTACGACGACGTCATTAGGAGCGCATTTTACACCAGAAACTCAACACCCTCAAACTGAAAAATTTAATTCCATTATCCGCAGGCTGTGACACTCTCTCGTTCTATTTTTAGTTACTCGTGCTCTAGTAGAAGCTTGAGTTATTCATATATCTTGGCGCCATATTTTTATATTCGACATAATAATAACCAGACCAAATGTAAAAGTTCAGATGATCCAATAATGGGGCTGATATTCAAAGTTCGGTCGGAGTTATTTACGGACAAAGTTCTTAAGTCAGCGTGTTCTGCTCGTGTGAGTTTGATGACTGCAGCTAAAACTGTTTATTCTCTAAATCTCCATAAATCCGGATAATAGCACATTTATCAAACGTGTGCTAAAAGCTAAACTAACCAATCATCGAAATTAATCACCTTAGTAGTCAACACGTAGGTACGCTTCTTGTGCAAGTGCATTGGGGACGGGAAATAGCAAGTGTCTCGTTCAGTAAACAGACTACGATGGTCTACTGAAAAAGGAGAAATACTGAAAAGTTGCGCGTGACATGAACTACTGTACAACCTATGACTGAGTTCACCGTTGGATGCATTTATATACTATATGTAGGTACATACTTGTTAAGTGCTTTCATGCTAGTAAAAGTCACATTTATATTTAAATAATTATTAATAACCGATGTATGACAACGATTACGTATTTTAAATTTGACAATATATGAAGATTTCTAGAGGAATTGACTGAACACTTAGTTACATTAAGAAAGTCGTCATTTTTTTTATACTTTATAATACTACCAGCTCAAGGGCTATGGTGCATGGCTACAAATACTATGGTCATGGGTTCAAATTCCGCTCAAATGAAAAAAATTGATTTGATGGTTTATTACGACTAAAAGGTCGGAAATGATTATTATAATCCCAATCGATCGTCTGATTATCTAGATTTTAAAGTAAATACTGAAGCGATCATTAAGTGGAACATGTGTGAAACTAATAATATTTAAAATCACCGACAAAAAAAATTAATCAACACGTTGTTGTGTCTAAAAAGCAAAATTTTTAAAGGACTTCTCAAGAAGCCCTCCGGGGCATATGTAAATATAAATAAATACTACAAGAAATCAGTAAACTAACTCGTTAAGATTGATCAAGACCATTAGGCACAACACAGATCTAATTGCTCGTTAGTTAGTATATTTACTTCATTGTATGAACAAACGTTTGATTTTTTTACAATTCTCTCATGAGCACTCGTGTCTGTGACGCGCCTTAAACTTATTACCAATTTCTTAATTACAAGAATGAAACTTTCTTCTTTAATGTTATGAACCACAATGTGTGTAGCAAAGTCAATATGAATGAATCAGTATGCTGTATTGTAAGTAAATTAATTAAAAATTCCACTTTGACGAAGGAAAGTTTACAAAATCCGGAAAAGCTTTTCCCAAACTAGCTTAAACTACTAAAATTCCATCTCAAACAAAACAACGCCAGAACAACATGGCAAATGGCAAAAAGATCTTCCCGGGAGGACAGTCCACTTCCATTATAAAAACCTATTTTTCCACTTTAGTAGAACCGACCGTTTGTTAGCCGCGCCCAGATGACCGGTCACCCATTAAGAGACCCTGCGACCCGCTGAAAGCTCGCCCAATGATATATTTTCGGACATATTCTCTCTTCGGATAATTGTTTTCTTGTGACAAAACTCAATCTTTCTTCGTTATGGGAACAATCGACGTAATATTCAAAGCAATCACTACTGCCTGTGCTGTTTGTATAGGGTATGTGTGCCGGACGTAACCTAACTTGAATACTGAAATAACTCCATTGTTGATTGTGGCTATTCGAAGAATGTTCCCATATTCTAAAATAAATATTTTTCATATTTTTGTGATAATACATGGGCATATCCTGCAACACCCTCTCACACCACATTAACAATCCAGCTATAATGGCCACTTATCATGACATATGGAAAAAGCTACTACATCTACGAGGACTTACCAACTAAAGTGAGCTACGTTGCTTTCAAACAAGCTTTTTTAAATACCTCGTGCAATTCAAATATATGAGTATTAATTTTACATAAATGTAGCGAACTCTGAAATATATACAATGCCATGCATTTTAAAAGCAAATTAAAGTAATTTCAATTAACCTGCATACGAACCGAATACTTGACACTGATTGATTAATCTACATAAATCCAACATTTCACAACCGCCATGCAGTAATATAATATGTAAGTTGTAAACAATGAATGTGTACGTAGTATTCTAATAAGTTTACTTTGTGAACACACAAACTATTGATCAAAAGAGCCTTGATGTGTAAGACTTTGAAACTTTGAAATGTTGGTCTTCTTTTACCTTTGCATTCCTTGTTTTACAAGATGTTTTAAGAATTTATTGTTTGTTCAAAAAGGTTGCATTTCCATAGATTAAAAGTGCCTGTAATCCATCCAACCGTAATAATTATTAGAATGTAATCAAAGGATTCACTTTAGGCTTATCGTTCAAACATAAGCCTAAATTATAATTTAATCACGTCGTAAATAATTATATTCAAAAATGCAGGAAAAATTACACATTTCTGTTTGAACAATTAAATTGAATTGATCAAAAGTATTTTTTATAAATTAATTGATATACGCCCTGAGGCGGGTTTTTGTGAAAGTTTTTTTTTACAAATTTTGTTTTTTTAGACACAACAACGTATTCATTCATTATTGTCGATGATTTTAACTACTACTAGTTACACAAGTCACCGGCAGAGTGACTGCCAGAATATTTACCTTACAGTCCAGGAAATCAGAGTAAACCTTGATCAAGACCTTTGATCGGGATTTTATTAATATTATTCCTTATCTCTCAGTTGTAATAACCATTCATTTTTTTACTTGATTGGGATTTAATTCCACGTATTTGTAGCCACGTCTTATCTCCTGAGCTGGTATTATGGTGTATATTAAATCTGCGGAAAATCAACATGATTTTATTAATAAGAAATGAAATTATTATTCACAAAATGGTATGAGAATGCTTTACAAAATCCACAACAATATTTTTGGTTATCTGAAATTTCAAAACTTGAATAACAAACGGGAAATATACAAGATATTCATTTTATTAGAATACATTCACAGTGGGTTTTCCGCGTGATGATGTTAGTAAAAAGTCGTCATTTTTAATATATCATTTCCGTACAAATAAAGTGCATTTCTTGGTGGTATTCGAAGCATTCGCATTTTAATATGTATGATCTTATTCTGGTATTTATCACAATAGTGAATGCAGCAATGCTCCATACTCCGTGATTGGACTCCTCAATCAGACCCACTGGTTGACATGCAGCTTTCAATGTGAACCTTAACAACCTGACTACATACTACACCATCACTAAATCCGAATCCAAACTTTAATTAACATGTTCAGCAAAATGCTATTTATATGTATGGATGTTAGATTTTATTACTATAAACATGTGAGCGAGTTACCCATGGTAGATCGATAGTTCAAGAGTAACTGATTGCAAGATAAGAGGGTCTAATCCCTCGTTGATTATAAATTTGACCGAAATTCAAGCGGTTCTAATTCTATCTTCGTAAGCTTCTTTGAGAAGGTAATTTCAATTGGCCTTAGTAAATAATTAATTGTCAATTAAAATCCCAAAACTAATACATACCTTTAATCTTCGAAGCTCACACTCTTATTTGAAGAATTGTGTTAATTCATTGACTTTTTGTGATATTTATTATTTTAATCGCCTCAGTATTTACTTTACAATCAGTTAATTAGAATCGATAAGATCGATCGGGATTTTTTTATTTTAAGCGGGATTTGAACCCAAGACCACAGTATTAATTAGTAAATAAATAATTTAATGTGTGAAAAGGATACTCTTAGAATAAACTAATTTAAAAAAAAATCGCATTTCACATTATTGAAAAATTTTCTTCAAAAAAACACATAGTTATTAATTGACCACATGAATTAAAATTAAGTGTATCATGTTTAATGATTGATAATGTAAAATCACTCCAAAAAATGAGTTTGATATTCAATCCTATATGCTAATTTTAAATTTCCTATTTGAGTTTAACATTGTTTTGTTATTTAATATTATTCATCCAGTTGAATACACAGTTGTGAGGAAATTATATTAGAGCAATAAAGTTATAACACGCTCGTTTTGACACCAAATTTTACATCATTTGTTCAGTCTATCTATTGTAAAATTATATTGTTTATTGATGAAAGTTCTTGTTATTTATACAATTTTTGAACAAAGCAATTCCGTTAGGGTAGTTTTTTTTAAATCTAGAATGTAGGATTAGTCCGTCATCATCCCCCTACTTTGCTGAATATCCTACACGCTTCAAACTGGATACCTTTTGACTAATCTCACCCGTTTTAACATGCAAGAAGGGTAAGCGGCTCCAAGTTTACATTTCCAAGCAAAGCATACCCTGGCAGATAATATATAACTAGAATACTGTCAATAATATCACCGTTAAGTTACTCTTAGAAGCCTCTCGACAATCACATTATGGGTTCACTAACGTCAACACACGAGTTTATTAACAATCAATCAATTTACTACGTTTACAGAGACACTATATATTAACTTAAGGTTCTCTATACAAATATTACGTAGAAGCATGTTCTATTTCTTTAAATAGACTTGATTTATAACAAAATGTGAATCATACTGTGACCTGTATGTATATTTTTAATTATTTAACCGTTGTAAACATTATAACACCACGTCGTTCATCTGTTTAAATAACAAAAAATATTATTCACAGTTAACCTAACCTAACCTAAATGAAAATAAATAAACACTTTCTTCAAAAAGAGTTAACCAAAAAAAATACTAATTCATTTAATTTGATTTTTTAATTGTCCAATGACATACCTAAGTTCTTTGTCACCTTCCTTTTCTTTATTAAAAAATTGATTTTTTTAGATAAAATTCCTCTTTATTTGTTTTTGATGGTTGTTTTTCCTCCATAAGGATGCGTGCTTTATTCATTAACACTATGTTTATTAGTCAAAAATCAAAAAGCCTTTATTTATCGCCAACAATTTGATCAATTAAATAGTAACAGCAATTTTAAAAACAGCAAAAATTTTTAAAATTGTAAATAATATTATTAGATTTATACAATTTTCAATAAAAATATCGTACATCAGTAAAATAATATATCATATCCAAAACCATCGAGAAAACAAGCATTGTTTGATCTCTAATATATTAGAATATCCTTCACATCATCAAAAGGCTTACATATGAATCCAATCATTTTGGATAGACGTATCATTAATATAATGTCAATGTGTAAGTAATATTTTAGATCAGCTTAAATAAAGCGGGTATTTATCGTGGCATAAGCAATTATACGACCATAATTGCCCAAGGCTCGTACAATATATCATACAACAACTAACCTGTCACCCCAATTCAAACAAACAGAACCATAACTCCTACAATCGCTTTGTTACTGAATTAATATTGCTCTATTGATAAACTGGACATCACTTAACAAACTAAATGTAAATAATGTTACTACAAGTATGAAAAGCCTCCTGTATATTATTGGCATGCAACCAATAAATAGTAGCTTAGTTGAATTCCTCAATCAATTTTTCTCAAGATGATTTTATTTGTATTAGAGCCTATTCAGAGTTGATCGCGAACGAAAAAGGGTGGAGTTTAGGGTGTGAGTCGCTTCACTTCTATAATATACAGGGTGGAATGAATTAACTGAGAATATTTTAAGGGGTGGTAGAGTATCCAAAGAATAATAAAAAAATATTAAATATTTAAAAAAATAATAATTCATAATATTATTAGTGCTTTTGGAATCGAGTTTGGGTCACCATCTTTGAATCAACTGTTTCTCTGAAGTACTCAGTAGTAACTGTTAGTGTATATTGTGTCTGTTATACGTAATTTATATTATTAATTATTTTTTAATATTAATTAATAAAAAAGAAAACAATTATTCTTACGATACCCTACCACCCCTTAAAATACATTTGCAGCTTTTAGAATAATATGTCTCTTCTTACCTGGGATATTTATTTTGTGAAAACTTACCCATACAAAATAATATATGTATTTAAAAATGCACCCTGCTTATTCCCGCTCGCCAATTGCTTTATTCGCAATACAACTCAATACAAATAAATTGTATGCCTTCTTTTCAAAATAGCCATCTCAGCTTATATTTTCCTATACAATATCCTATATTATGTCTACGGCATCGAACGCTAATAAATTCCGTCTCGGATATTATAATGCGGTGATTTCTCATTTCGGTGGAAAATTTTATATAGACATTTAGTATTATATGTACTGCTGACACATTTATACATACCCTTGGCACTGGTTTATTAATATTAGTGGAGATTTTTGGAATTCGCTAATCCGCTGGGGAGAAACTCGACGAGCGGAAACCCAAGCGACAAATCGCCTCATTTCTCAAAAATATTATCGAGTCATCAAATCGAGAACGATTCTCTTTTGAGTCACATTATTATTCGACAAAAAATAATGCAGTCAACTTGAAATATTTACACAAATCGAATTACATATTTTTCGTTATCGTGTGCTAGAAAGTTATTCAAAAGTCGTATAAAATTACTCAACACTCGGAGCAAAATTTCTACACTAGACCATAAACTACAGACACCACTTTATTCTGCACTCACTTTTTGCAAAGCTTAAATTGAATAAAGCTTCTCCTATATGTGCAACTCGAAATCAAGAGTTGTATAAAGTGGCACAACCAAAAGTTTCATCACAAAGGCGCTGAAATAGATGACTTGTAAATTACAACAAGATGATAAATTATCACACATCATAAAAATACGTAATAAATTCAACCTGATTATCATATTCGTGAATAGATAAATCAATTACAAATAAATGAATATTTTATCATCAAGGAGTATTATGATACTTTATTTTTTTGTAATTTACAAGTCATCATATTTCAGCGCCTAAATAAAAATCTAGTTTGAGTTTTATTTAATATTACTCATGACCAAAGATGTTCAGCCTCAGACGAATTTTCAATTATTCTCTTTCCGTATATGAATCTGTCCCATGCTACAAAAATAGGGGAGAAAAATTCACCTATATGAATGAAATGCAATTATACAGAAGCTTTTGTTGATAATTTCATCTCCGTCACACTTGAAAAGTTTTATTTTGTCACACTACAAAAAAATGAAATCAAATATTTCGTATTAGGTATTTGGTTTGTAGACGAGAATAGAGGCAATTTTGAAAGATGTTCAGCCTGAAGTGGTGGTGAGGTTCTGTGTTTTTTTAGAAGTGTTCAAAAGTAGTAGTTTGTGTGTTTGATTTGAGATCTAGTTTGAGAGGACAGTGTCTGTGACACTCGCTTTATCCATACTAGTCTTTGTGTGTTTACGATTGGCGTGAGTGATGAAGGTCTTGCTGACAAGTGAACTGACCTCTTATTACACTGTGACTTTAACATTACAACTTGCCTTTTCACATTTACCCGCCCAAACCTTATTACGGTTAATACGTGGACGATATTTCCTTGGCAAAAAAATATTATATTATAATACAAACTCTTCACACTGAGATCAAATCTCAGATGATTATTTAAAATACCCTGACATGTCAGAACAACTGTATTCATCAAAGTGTATTTAATATAATATTTTAATATGAAAAAACAAACAACTTATTATCTTCGTATTAAAAACAAATCAGAGCATTTAAAAATATTAAATGATTTCAAAATATGTTTATATGTATTTAATTTGACTATGCATAACAATTCTACATTTTCATACTTCATTTTTAAAATCAATTTTTTTTCTAATCGATAAAAAAAACACTTTAAAATAAAAATGAAATCAAAACTCAAAGATAAACGTCCTATTAAAAAACCAAGCAGAACATAAAAAAACATTTACAAATTGAAAATTTCCCTAGTATTTTAATATTTGGCTACATCCATGTTTATGAATTATCTTAGATTCCACACTAACCGTATTCAATATACTAGTTTCACTTCTTACTACACTCGTGTGTGTTAGTTTGTTGTGACATAGCATTAGTGCGTATACGAATAGATCTGGCCGTCTAGATCTTTATATTATT
Organism: Agraylea sexmaculata; assembly: GCA_022606485.1. Lineage (NCBI taxonomy): Eukaryota > Metazoa > Arthropoda > Insecta > Trichoptera > Hydroptilidae > Agraylea > Agraylea sexmaculata. Next base: position 23,304 of record JAGTTH010001568.1, read on the forward strand.
GGTGTACACTAGCTCTATTCGTATACGCACCACACGCACACACTCTCTTTACACTTTTATATGGAATACGACCCTAATACAACCAACATAAATTGAAAATTGTTTCGTAAATTGAGACGGTAAAAAAAATTACAGACATTCTCAAAACATGGCATTGGCGACTTCTAACTTAGTATTAGATTGCCTTTAAATGAAACTTCCACCTATTAAATCATAAAATATTCAAATCATTTTTATATGGATGTTGGCTTATTAACTATGAATAAAAAAGAAACTTTTTTAAAAATCTAATCAATACTTATAAAATATACTGCTAAATAAAAAAAATCATTATTTGCTCTTTTATGCAATTGGATCATTTTAAAGTCTATCATTTTAAGTTTGTTAGTTATTGAAATTGTCGATTTCTGAATCGTAGTCAAATATTTTCTTGTCATCATTGATATATTTTAAACATTTTGTTCTTTTCATTTGATACGTTTTATACTATTTAATTCATTTTAATTTTGTCCAATGCATTATTTCTTTTCATTATCTTTTTGTTTTTATTGTTTCATGTGAGTATCTTTGATATAAAATCAAAAAATTAAGCTGTTTGGTAAAGTATTCATTAATATATTTTGATCACCGATAGTTGTAATTAATCACTATAAAAACTCACTCTGGACTGAAACGTACTTAAGTTGGTAAATAATTTATGTTTCTACCCGTCCTTATACATTTGTAAAGCCACCCTTTGACCGCATATTATTCGAATGGGAACCCGGAATATGTGTGGTTCCCTCTATTCGGATTCTATATAAAAAGTTCTATGATGAATAGGCGTAGCTGAAGAACACTTTGAAGATGTTTTCACTATCGAAATTCAATTAGAATAAAATTAATTTGAAAAATGTCAAATATGGAAACAGGCTTTTACTGCATGATCAAAATTTTTCCGCGTTATTAACGGAAAAAATATCTTTCACGTTTGGCAATAATGTTCATCTGCAAATTTATCGCCCTCAAGCCGCAACCATTATTTAATATAATGAAGCGTTTGTGTAAATATTGGCCGGATTTTCACAATTCACCGCCTCGTCTGTATAATATTTATTGCTTACAGATATCGATTGATTTTTTTGACCTCTGTTCCCAAATTCAAAAGCCACCAGACGTGAAAAAATTGAGCCTCTCGTAGCTAATTTGAAACGTGATCGACAACACTCGATTTGCGGGAGAGTAAGTCTTCACTTTGAATAATGTCGTCATTTTCATTCCGAAGTGCGATTTATTCAGAAAAAAATGCCGTGAAGGTGCCAATAATAACCTGTATATTAATCATTGTCATCATTAGCTATTCATCTCTTTTCAAAATATTTATTCAACCTTAGTATTTCTATCGTTACATCTTCAAGTCATTATAGGCGATCTTTACAAGTATTGTATTGAATTAAGACAATTTTTAACTATTAAATCAACTCACCTAGCAAAATACCTTGAATTATTTTTATAAGATTATTAAATTATCCTGTTTTTTTTAAATTCGGCATTCCAAAATAAGTATAAAATATTATAGTTGTAGAATTATTATTTTATGACCTTTTTTTAATATAACCATTTTAATATAATTGTATTTAATATAAGCGTCCTATAATATTGAAGTAAAACAGACTTCTTAGTTTATTTATTTACACATTAATTAATATTTATATTCGTTTAAAGCTTTTTTTAAATGTATATTTATTAGTCTGGTAACTTTTTAATGGATATTATTTATTCAAATAATTTTTCACGTCGTAATATTATCGATCGCAATAAATTGAGAATTAATAGCGATGTCGACCAACCAATTCAAAAACTTTAACCATCAGTTAATTTATTATGTGAACGTTTCACAAACACCGGTTACTTAATTTTATGGCAGTTAGTATCTCATTTTTATCGTTTTAAACCTGTAACAAATGATACCGTGATGTTTAAATTTCTATATCAGATACAAATATCTCGTTATCGTGAATCTGGCCAGAGAGAATCGGTTTCTTATTATTTTGTTTGGAAGGCCTCATTTCAGAAGTATTTTTTATTCTCGATCATTATCAACGCTTTGTCTTTCGCTTGTCCAATATTAAAAACATCAAAGATTTTCCTCAGTCATTCTCGAATGACAATAAATACCGGTAGCTGCAATACCGGCGACAAAGGAATAATGCTCGGCGAAACTTCTGCGAAACTCTCGACTTTTGAAACTTTTTTTAAATATTATGCTTTGAATGCGGCGAAATCTTCATCTTTGGCGACTTCATTGTGTGAGCTATTTCAGAAAGCATTTTTAAAATTCTCATTTCCATTCTCACAGAATGCAAAAAAAATACGGTTTTTTCTCATTAAATAGGTTGTTCCTACCATATATTATCACAAGCTGAATAAAATTTTATAATCACGTTTTAAAGGTTAAAAAATTGCTTCATTGTCCTAAAATTGGATAAAAATACCTTTCAATTCATATAATTAATTCCACAGTAGCAGAAATATTTTTCTAACGTAAAGTATGTTTAATTTTGTTTTTTTTTTAACTTTAGTGCCTTTGTGGAAAAAAATAATTATTATTATTGTGGTGTTCTTTTATATTAATCACATTCAAAACTTAACCCATACCCACTTTATAACATACTACACATACCTTTTCAAAATTGAAAATATTGACTATCAAGCTTAAAATGTTTTAGATAGAGTTGATATCTCAATCGATTAATGGGATACCATAAAGCTGCATCAGGTACAATAAACAGAAGAATGGAATAACGCCCTATCGTATACTATTGTAAATCTAAGCTTTCATTCATATATTCCTACCTAGATATAGATATATGCTTTTCCTGCTTCCTACCAGCTGAAATATTAGTCGTCATACAATAGAAAGCCTCCTTATCTTCGACCCTTAGATTGGGTACCCAACGCGAGGGTAATTGAAATCGAAGAATGAACGAGGAAGTCATTCAGAACACTCTCTTGCGTGCCCATCTTTCTGAAAATGATACATTATTACCCTCATAACATGTTGTTGATATTAGTTTTGAATACTATTATATCATTGCAATTTATTATAAAAAATATATATAGTATATAATACGGTTCTTGAGAAGAGTTGTATGTAAGCGATATTTAACATGTACTGTTATTATGATGGTGAAATATTTCATTCAGAATTGATACACATCTCACTTGTCACTCCTTTGACAAATTTAATTATATTTGTCTGTTGGAAAATTGCCGTTGGTTCTGTTCGAAAGAAATTCCTTAATAGAATATAATAGATATGAATGTAATTTATTTGAGTGCTTTGGACGTCCGGTGCTTCTATAAACGAAACACTTTCACTTAGTCTACCAATTTATTACCGGCTAATTGTTTCGTCAGTGCAACAAATGGTATACTTCAATCAAATATTTTATAGTTTTCGTATGGATTGTGGGGATTTTCAAACCCTTTAGTGGATCAATTGGGTATCTCTACAATATAACATGAATATTCAAAATGAAGAGTGCGATTGGTGTTTCCAACTGGTTCCATTAACACTATCCCCTATTTGCATTCCCACGTTTCGCTTCTTTAATTATGACGAGGTCACGTTCCCAATTTTTACATTCCACTATCTAATTACATTTTCCTCTAAAAATACCAATATTTGCTCTTCGTGCTGTGGCTGATTGACTTTTCTGTTTGTGCACGTAAAAGTCGATCGGAGCTTTTGTTTCCGAAAAAGCATCAAAACTTATCCGAGTAAGCTTTGCTCGAGACAAACCGCGGTATAATAAGAGCCAAAATTCTTTATTCCACTTAATAATTTGTTATTATTGAAACAATACAATCAGGCTTGAATATTTAAATCTCCGTTGATTGAAAGATGGCTATTCATTTTTGTTGTGCTATTGGAATCGATATTTATTTATTTATTTAATCACCCCAATGGGCTTTTCGACAACGTTTTAAAAAAAATTAGTCTTTTAGATACAATAACGTGTTAATTCACACAGGTCACCCACAGAGCCCGACATAATAATAGCCAGTATTTACTTCACAATGCAGGAAATAAGAGTAAACAAGACGTACGTTCGGTATTTTATTAATATTATTCCCGATCTCCCAGTCGTAATAACAGATCAAATGCCTGAAACTTTCGAAGTGCTGCTTCATTTATATATAAAAGAATTTGTTCGTCTTTTTACCTACAACTAACATATTAGTTTATATCAGATAAGATATAATATTCATGTATTTATTGTGGAGAAGGTTTTTTTACAAATTTTGGCAAACTATTACTAGATATACTTTTCATCATCTACCCGACTTAATAATCGCCTCAGTATTTACCTCACAATCTAGGAAATCAGAGTAAACCTGGATCAAGACGTTCAATCGGGATTTTATTAGTATTATACCCGATCTTCCAATTGTAATAACCGATCAATTAAAAAAAATATATGAATATTGTTATAACTCAACTCATTAGAAAAGCCTCGCTCTTTTCAGGCTTTTTTCAGACTTGCGGCGTAAATCATTGTATCGTTTTCAAATCAGTATACTAAAATGCTATACAGTATTCTACTAAAACAAAATCGAAACCTTTCAAGGTATTTACAATAAGCTTTTGTAGTGTGATGCAGAGCCTCCGGTGAAATATTTAGTTTCCAACTCGTTTTGTATTCGACTGAAAAGTTGTAAATCTGAACGAGGTGAGGCTGAACGAAGCAATGGTAAAAAGGTGGAATTATAATAATGAGTGTTTGTCGGGTTGCCGCAATCCAATTTAAATTAAAAGCGGTACACTGATTCGTGGTGACCCTTCTTACATTCAAATGTTTTCACATAATTAAAGCCCGCCCCCATTTTAATACCCCTGGCCAAGTACACCTTCTCTCAATAATTTCACATCTTGACCACTAATCGCCTTATATTAAAATGTGTACACTTGAGCGGCTGTTTTCGATATTACTAACGAAATATCCCAGCTCTTTTAATTGAGTAAATATATCGCCTGCTCCAACGTATAATATCGTAAGTATAAAAATAATCTGTGGGCTCTCAAGTCTTTATGGAACTCAGCCACATATTGCATGTATGAAACGTCAGTAATTATTTAATAATTATTTAACCTATTAAGTGGGACTTTTTCGAAATAGAAAAATAGTCCTATTTGACCGGCAAATAATGTAGATTCATTCATTATTTATAACTATAATGTCTCTGTCAATAGAAGGTATTTAATCGTAAACTGTTATATGTTATAAATAATAATTAAACCGATTGAATATGTCACTCAGGTCCATAAAGACTTATACGCTGGAGCAGGCGATATATTTGATATTATTCATTTTTTACTAGTGTTGTATTCTATAATATTTTCCGGGACATATTTAAAGTGTCTGCAGTGAAATTGTTCAGTTTACATACAATGAGACTAGTTTTTAGTCCCGGACAGTTGATGTACAGCTAAAACGATTGTTTTCACCATTCAAAAGAACCTCTTTTATATTTTCGACGCCAACAGACACAACAAATGATTACTCTACATTCTAAAAAAATATGCTTTTCTCTGTATAAATTCGTGTCGGGTTGCATTTATGAATGAGTTTCGATGTGAGTGGTTCGGCTGCTGAGAGCAAAGGTTGCTTCTCATTAAAAAATATATTTATTCAGTGCATTTAAAAAATACACGTGTATCACTTGCTAAATAATGTATTTGAATGCACTTGAGTAAAATTGAAAGCTCATGTATTCATAAAGAAGTTGTATTCCACCGCATAAACAGTTAATTATCTGAGATGCGTATTTATATTATTCAATATTTTTTTATAATATCCTCAAAAACAGTCAAGGGCTAGAATAGTATACCCTTTTCAGCTTGAGTATAAAATGAACTAAGTTACTATTCACGTAGTGCATCCCGAAAAAAGTATTAAAAATACATTTTACCAACGAACCGCTTAATACTAAACCGAGAAATCCGGATAAGAATTAAAGTGGAAATGTAGATCAGAAAAATATTAAAATCCACTCATTTTATTTAAATGAAATTTACTCTCTTTTTTTGTCTGTATTATAATTAATAGAATTCCTAAATCCATTAAATCGTATACAATACATCTTTATAATTAAGATTGGCTGTACAGAATACGCATTCGCAAATGAGAATAATAACGCTGAAAATAAAATTAAAATACAAACACGAATAAAAGGTTACGACCGTAATAGCTCAAGGGATAAGGCAAATACCAATCAGGTAAAAAAAAAATTGATCGTTGATTACGACTGGAAAATCATGAATAATATTAATAAAATCTCGATCGAACATCTTGATCCAAGTTTACCCTGATTTCAGTCAGGCAGAGCCACTAGTAAAAAATAGTTAAGATCACCGATAGACAATGAATCCCCTCGGGCGTATAAATAATTAAATATTTAATAGAATTATTAATATTATTTAAATTAATGCACAATTGTACAGCGGTCATTAAATTTACTAAATATACATTTAGTGGAATTCAATATCTAATATATTAATCTGTAGGAAAATAGTGATTATGTTTATGCTTTAAGAATCTATGCCTATTTTGAATTATAATATTATATATAGGGTGGACTTAAACTAACTGAGAATATTTTAGGGGGGTAGGGTATCGCAAGAATAATTGAAAAAAAATTATTAATTAAAAATTAAAAAAATATTATTAGTGCTTTTGGAATCGAGTTCGGACCATCGTCTTGGAATCAACTGATTCTATGAAGTACTCAGTAGTCACTGTGTATATTGTGTGTGCTATACGTAATTAATATTATTAATATTTTTTTAATTAAATTAATTAATAAAAAAATATATTTGATATTTTTTTCGATTATTCTTACAATACCCTACCACCCCCTAAAATATTTTCAGTTAGTTTAAGTCCACCCTGTATATTTATATTGCATATATGATGATTATTTAATAATAGTTGTATGAACTCCATACGACGTGTCATTCAAGCCTTATCTCTTTGAAATCCATGAAACCAATGCATGTTAGAATCAAAGTCTATATTAATAGAATGTTGTATTAATATGTGTATGATTTATATAAGATTCCCGGAAAATGTCAACTAACGTTAACTCGTCTCCGTGTATCTCTTTTAGTATTTGAACAATTTCTGCAGGAAATGAAGTTGCACTTGTCATCGCCAACGAAAGCAAACTCAACACTCGCCTCACCTTTCAGTATTTCAAAATACACGAAACTCCTTTCAAAATCAACCTCAGCCCTTTTAAATACGTCTAGACCGTGATGTAACTTATTACCATCTACGTGTCAATATCAAATTTAATAATGTTGAATATCAACATTCGTATAATTTACGATTTGTATATATTGTCAACATTTTCGGTTGACTTAGATTTAATAAACACATGATAATTTACGATGTTCCCGTTTGACATATGAATAAAACCAATAACATCTAAGAAAACGAAATATCGCTAGTCGGGTTGAAGTGAAATATATAAAGTAAATCCCAATTAAGGTATCTCTGTTTTGATACGATTACTGTAAAGCTCCTTCGGGCTTCAGGAAGTCCACTTCTCCCTCATTCCTGACCACACAAACCGTAAATCAAGTTGTTTTTTGGATGTATCACATTAATTAAATCCTCCAGATACTCACAAAGATTTTTAATTACCCCCAAGTTCATTATTTAACATTTTCTTAATGTATCGTGGTGCTTTTTTAAGCAGTCAATATATTCTTGAGGATTTTCCTCGTTATGTTAATTCGATTGCCTGGAGATTTTATTCGCAGTCAGCACATCTTGAAAAAAAATAACACAATTCGTTCGGAACATTTGTTACTTGTCTCTATTTTTACTGTGCAAAAAATATCTTCCTCCCCAAGAAATTTAGCAAATAACGTTCCCGCTTCGAGATAATTTAATATAAGAAATACCGGCTGTGAGCATCAATCAACTCATTCGTACAAAAAAAATGCTGCCCACACAATGTCAATATGTGAAACTCGCAATCGTACCCAATATGTTTTGAGTAAACCATGCAGAATTGAATAAAACATTCGCCTAATGTAATTTATGGAAGAGTCTTGGCTAATAAATGTGATAAGAGTTGGTTGATTCACGGATGACTGGACATCTGGACCCATTTCTGTTGCAAGGAGATAACTCGACCTTTATTCTTCACTTGATCGAATGACACATTGATCTAATTCTTTTCAAAATAATATAACTGCAAAAAAATACTTCATTTTTACATGATAAAAGTGTCGCACACGCAGAGTCAGATAGGATTGGGCAATAAATTCATTGTGATTTATAAAATCGGCAGACTGAACCGTTTTTGACCATACAATCGTTCGTTCGTTATTATTACAAATGCAATATGCTACTTTAATATTTTTTTACCCGATAAAACCGACTAATAGAGTTTGCGGTGTGAAAATGTTGCCTCCCATTTACTGGGTGGATTATTCGGGTAGTAAAGTTGGGTTTTTCTACCATCGCTGAAAACGATCGAATAAATTCGGCGATTATAAAAATTGGCAATGTGCGGATAGGAATCGATATCCACGGATGCCCTATTTTTTAATTGTCTACCTGGTATTTGTATTAGAATAGGTACGGTTTGATCAGAGTGTGGTGTAAGATTTATAATACAAAAAGCTGAAGGGGCGTCCAGCAATAAGTCAGGAGCAGAGGAACGATGAAAGTGTCATCAGGTACATCCAGGATAGAGAAGACAGCTAGTTCATTGTTTGCTTTACTGCACTCCATAAATAATATTATTGTTATATCATAACATATAAACTATCATGAATTTACAATTCACATTTTCAATATATAATCGGTAGACTGTAAATAATTTAACAATTGAGAAGTCCAATAGAACTCAAAACAATAGGAAGAGAATACTCATGAGTATTATTATAATACACATCAAAAATATATAATAGACACCTTCGATATTAGAAGGCTGGACAAGTTGATGATAAATATAAACTGTCTCCCTCAGACTTGGTCCGCCATCTTAATATTTATACACCCAGTTGTCTGGCATTCTTACTGGCGGTAACACTTCAATTCATTGATAGAAATAAGCTTTAAAAATGCGCTCATCTTCAAATTAAAAAATAAAGCATATTACATTATAACCTCTCCCTATCAAATTTCAAATCCGAGGCAGCAAATATTTTATATAAACTTAATAACTAATTCTTGTTTTATGTTTCATTTATTTTCTTTCTTTCTTTCTATTTTTCATTTATATGCTGATGTATTTTTATTTCTTTTCTATGTTGTGTTAACTATCTCCAATTTTCTTTTGTTTGCTGTTTTTTTAAACTTCATATATATAAAACTATAGGCTGCCCGATACTTTCTGGAAGCTGTTTGTTTTAAATAAATTAAATTAAATTAAAAAATATGCACGTATATACTACATTTTTTGACATTATATTATAGATTTTCGGTACAACCAATTATAATAGCTCAGGAGATAAAGCGCGTGGCTACAAATACTTAATAGTAAATGGTCATGGGTTGAAATCCCAATCGAAGAAAAAAATCAAATGATTTTTCTGGAATAAAATTCCGTCTCGATCCAGATTTGCCCTAATTTCCTGGAATGAAAGGTAAAAACTGAGGCGATTCCGATAGTGTAACTAGTAATAGTGAAGATCACCGACAGGTAAAAACTTAAAATGATTTAACACGTTGATGTGTCTGATAACAAAAATGTGTAAGCAATTCTAAAAACATAAGAATCAAAAAGTATAATAATACTTCCTTTGATAATAATTATTACATTTTGTCGGATGTTCGGTCTCAGATTATTATTTTGTAGACAGTTTTTTAATAAAGCACATCAAAAGTTTCCTACGGTTAGAATTCTCATAATCACACGTATTTATTTATTATTAATAGGCTTAATTTAAAATATCTATTATCAAATAAATTATAAGAGTTTGTTAATAAAAATTTAAATTTTGTTTGAAACTAGTGAATTTTCTGGGAAAGCTGATTCAACGTACTGGGATGCGTAATATTTTTAGAGGGACATGGAAAATGGGTTACAGTTAAACCTGTAATACTAACTTTATTACTACAGCTTAACAAGAACACCACAAGGCAGTTATAAACTATCTAAAAAAATCTAAATTAGGAAAAGATTATTTTAAATCATAATTGAGTTTTTATATGCCCCGTTGATGAACGATTGGATACTTTCATCATTTCCGTCATTAAAAATTGGAACACCGTAGATGAATCTCTTACATTTTTTCTCTAATATTTTATATAAAAAAAGATCCCGTTTCATTATTATTATCCATCGCCCCGTATATTCCAATTTCCTGGCACATTCTTCGCCAATTACCGACCTCATTATTCGGTCATTTATTTGTCTGCCCCTGTGGATCCTTTGATCATCACCCAATGAAGACGAAGCTGCTTTTTTAATCTTTGACATCGGACATTTTTGTTTACGTCCATTCACCTGATTAATGACACCCTCAACCCACGTACTTGTCTCCGAGCAAAAACCAAAAGAACGGCTTTGTCAAATTACAAACTAGAGTGAAATTTCACCCCTATATTAATTGGATTCTTGACATAATATTTTTTTAATATAAAAATATCTGTTTGTATAAGTCTCGTTATAAAGAAAACGATCCGCAGCAACACGCATTTGCTTTTTGGCGATACTAAAAGAAACATACAAGACAACAGCAAAAAGCCTTAAGTTGGCCAAGTATAATCTAAACGAGCAACCAATAACTCCAAAGTAAGGTTACTCTATATACATACTTTTGTCAAACATAAACAGTCTTCTACGTTTCCTTTCTGTGTTTTTCTTGAAAAGTTTCATCGTTGACAGTGCCGCTTTTGTCACTTTCGCTGTTGTTGTTGTTGTTATGATTCGTTATTATCCACGCGAACTCAGAATATGCCACAATGAAGTACAGACAGACTCATTTATAATTCGACTCGATTAGCTACTGAATAATTGAAAACGTTAGCCATTTAATTTTCTTAACTAGGTAATACTGGCACACTGTGTTGTTCGGGTGGGAAAACTCTGTTGAATTAGTTTTCCCTAATTGGTTGTTTCTGCGAGTACTTTTGACACTTACAAACTTTCGTACATTAAATTAGACAATCATATTGTTTTTTTTTCACACCAATCAACATAATAACACCAATAAAATGATTATCTTTGCTAAATTGAATTTCTACTTAATTTACTATCAGCTATAATCTGAATTATTGGTTGTTTTATCTCTTTACCAGTAAACCTAAAAAATCATATACTTTAATAAATTAAGATGCTTTAAATGAATAATGAAATGAAAAGAGATACGGGTTCAATTCTTGTACCAGGTGTAATGGGGTAATTCATTATTTCAGGATTACTTAAAATTTTCTACACCTTATTTAATAGTTTATTATATTACATTCTATAATAATTTTCAACTCGGGTTTATTTAAAAAGTAATATAATAGTAGAAATGAATTATCAATGCGAAGTATTAAAATTACATGTGAGGTAGTATAAAATTTATTATTTTATTTGAGTTATAAAGCACTTTTGAAATTGTTGTGATACTGGAAGAGAAGTGGTGTGCATTCATCTTGTTGACATGATCGATCATAGTATTATGGTATTAAATTGCACTTGAAGTGAGTGATTGTTTTTAATATAACATTGCAGTTTATTAAAGCCTACATGATATGAAAGGTCATATTCTATCGATGTTAGTGATCCATCTATTTGAATTAAAATATGTCCGACACATGCAGTATCCCTAATCCACTTTGATGGACGAGCTATGAGTATTGCCACTTTGTTCCTGAAACTCACCATGCTTTTGCATATATGAACCACTCGTCCACTTGCATTTGCAAATTCACAAATACATCAAATAGTTTTATCCAACCGATAACTAAAACACAGACGTATATCTTTGGATGTCTTTCAATATCAAATCTTACTAATAGTTTTATATTATATGAAATGAGGAAATATATGTTGAATCATTTTATTTTATTTTTACTACAGGAATGGTTCGTATCGCGTCATTAATCTGATATCCTCAATCTCGATATGTGTACATACGGTGTAGAGCCTCTACGGCGTAGAGCCTCTAATTTGGCGAAATCACTACGCCTCTAGGGACTCAACATAAACGGTAATCGTTAGACCCTACAACAGCCTGTCTGCTTCCTGCTGATAATATACACTTCGGTTTGTTATATATATAAACATGATAAATAACTATTGACCCTAAAGTTTTCAGCATTAATGCGAATTCAATTCTAATTTTCTCCAACTAATAATGAATAACTGTTGAACTTTCTGAATTATATGAATATTGACTTTACACTGCGGCTGTGGTCTTTGTGTGATCTACGAATTTTATACTAAATTGAATAGATGCTTTTTTTATCGCCTTGCATGTTTATCAGTGGCGAAGAGGTGTGGTAATACTATAAAGGTTGGTTGGTCTCTGTTTTCTACTACGGTTAATCGTCCGGAGTCAATAACTCAACGCCTCTTTCCGCCTTCAATCTATCTTCTTTTTACACTCTCCTTATACAAAATGAAAATAGATACTCTTTCTGCTTTATTTTAACTCTCCGAAGCGATTAGGGTATAAGTAATCAGATACAGTGAGCGTGAAGAAAGACAAAACATTCAAAAATAAAATTTAATACTCTCACTGTAATATTTCAAAGCAATACACGTTAATTATAACATCAATTGTTTGTGCGTTTACCTTTCCCAATAAATAATACGAAGCCTTCTTGTTCATTATGAAATTCCATTTACCCTTCATTGAACCTCCGTTATACGATTATAATTTCATACAAACCACGCGGTGAAAACCTGAATATATTTTTCATACTTTTAAAGAAATAAAAGGCTATGAAAAAAAATCACTCATTTTGTCGCGACATAGAGCTTGTAAACACGTCCTACTATAGCTATAAAAAAGAGGGTTTCGGTCGTAAAAAAGCCATGGCCGAAATCAACACCGACACTACGCCAATAAACCTGTCCTTAAAACAAGAAGAACTGAAATTGTACGACATGAAAACCTATCTGCGACTAGAAATAGTAACCTGATTAACCCACCGAAACAATTACTGCTTTAGCGTGTGCGGCTGAAAGTTTCATGATTTTCAGTTTTCAATCAGTCATGTGTCTTTTAGTATGCACACATATAACCAATAATTTAAATTGGACCGCACTTAGTTCACCGTTTATCCCATCAGCTCGAAACATTGCAATTCACATCCATACATCGTGTTCGAAATCACCGCCAACCGCAGTGCATTGGGATACTAACATTGAACATAATAATTCGATTAATAATGGCAGTGATATTATTTTCATCACTTATAACAAATTTTAGAATCTACACAATGTAATAAAGTGTCGTGCAATCATTATTGATATGCCCATCAATCCGGCTTTCATACGAACAGTATTCTACAATATCACCCATATACTGTGTTGTAAAGTCCAATATTGATTTGAGACGACGAAAAGAATAAAAATGTCCGTTTTGGCAGAACATAACGTTGTAGCGCACTTTGTTTCTGCCAGACGATTGCCAACAATACAAACACGTCCAGGAAGTACCCAAGAGCAATAAACTTGTGCTTTTGCTCATAAAATAAACATTTTATAAGATGTGATTTTAAATAACTATTTTCATAAATAAAAACATGAGATATCGCATGAATGGCTAAATACGTGGTTAGTTCTATTGGCCAAAAACATCAGTTACCTGGCAAACATTATTCCGTAAACATCTCTCTTCATATCTTCAGTTATATTTCATAGTAAAATGGGTAAATGCATTGTTACTACATGTCATATGGACTCAAACATACACTCAAATACATCTAGGTGAAGTTTTTACCGCTGAGTACTTCTTTAAGATGTTAAAAATATTATTGGGTTTTAATCACTTCGTATTGTCACAGCCACTCTCAGTGGTCACTAGAAATGTGTTGAGTGAGGGAGACACACTTATGCCTTTATCGAATATGAGAGAAGAGTGCTACAATACATGAGCTACGTGAAATTGCACGAATAATTTATATGCAATGAGATATATAATGTTAATATCTATGAATATTTTATTGCACACGATGCATAGCTGTAATTATAATTAATGTAGTCATAAATGACTTCAGAGAGCAACAATAACCTATCGCATATCAAGAGATGCATTAACCACTAATTGAGTGTTCGCGGCCAAAATGAACTTGAGTAAAAGCCTTTGTGACACTATGTCGTATAACAGCCGAGTGCTTCGTGCCCCGGGGGCGTAGTCTACTTCAGGTCGGTGTGATGTAGACGGTCTACGATGTAGTCACTATAAGCCGCAGTCTCATAGTCGTAGTCGCTCCAATTCTTAAATCATATTGCCATGAACTTTCAATATTCATTTCCACAATTTATTTCTAAAAAGTATTTATATTCAAGAAGGTCAAATTAATCTCGGGTAAAAATAAATGGGCGAATTTATTTTTACACGAGTATAAATCCTTCGGAATGTCTTTCTGTCCCTTATTTGAACACCTTAATCCGGCGTCGTTAAAGAACATGTGAAATATTCAAAATTTCTTTCTCCTTAGTGTAGTGCTCGGTATCACCAGGTGCCCATTTATCACGTAGCCAGAGAACTCTCTCCACATTTCAACGCCACTGATTCAAACTCCAAGTTTCCACACTCGAGAGTTTCGTAATCAACAACACTGAATAAAACATCGTCGCCGCGTTAAAAACTACCCATAAGACGACAATAACATGTTTTTTGAATAAAAATAGTTCACGGGCTTAATGGAATCGGCAGTTTCTCTTCTATCGAATGCTAAGTCTTTTGTTTTTGCGAAACGAACCCGATACTTTTTATGTTGGCTTAGCTTTAAGTCTACAGTGTTCTTATGGTTGACTTCATTGGACTTTCATGATGCTACGGTCCGTAGCGGAGACCAACTGAAATACGCCCGTCTTCTATTCTACCTCACCTTGTTTCTAAGTTCACACTTTACATGTTTTATAAAGTTTTATAAGTAAATTTACACACAATGTATTAAATTACGTATTTTTTTCATTTTCAGCGTCGCGTATTCGATACGAGATCACAAGCGGTAACATAGGCGGTGCCTTTGCCGTAAAGAACATGACGGGGGCAATTTATGTAGCTGGTGCCCTCGACTATGAAACTAGGAAAAGGGTGAGTATTTCTACTACTAAAATACATTATACTACAATACTGGACAACAGCAACTGGAGCCACTTCATTGCAATACAACGACAGACCTGTTAACACCTGGACTCTCGGTGTAACATGTCCAATTCTATTTACTACTTTAGTGTAGTAGAATATTTAAAATGAGCCAACAGTTTACAACAATCAAATACAGGTTTCTTATTCCAGACAACTGTATATATAAATATCAAGATGGTAAACTATGAAGATGAGTCTGAGTGAGACAATCAGTGTTGCCTCTGTCAAACTCAACTGCTTGGTCCGCCAGCTTGATATTTATCATCCACTTGTCTGGCGTTCTAATCATATTCTAGTTCATAATTCGTTCCAGAATCATACATCGTTCTTTTCTGTAGTTCATATTTTTTTACAGTAAATTTCTTATAATTTGTTTACCAAAATGCAGGTTTTATTTAATCCCAATTTCTGCGTTCCTCGTTATGTAAAATGTCATCCGTTAAAGGAGTATTTTTTAGCAACTATTTTTCCTATTTTTTTGTCGTTATGAAAGGTTTACTTTACTAAAATATAATTATATATTCTCAAAATTAAACATATAATAGTACTATTTTTATCTAAAACTGATTTCCATCAGACAAAACATTTTCCCAGTACAAATGTGTATACTTGTATCAAGTTTTGTGAATACGAAAAAAACTAGTGTGTTTTTCTTTCTAAATCAACACGTAAAATATTGTAATCTATGCGACATTACCATATTCTTCTTTTTTTATCTTTGTGCTTCTAAGGGATCAAAACAAACTGATCGGTTGAACTTTTTTATCAATTCAAATATATACCCACAAAAACCAGTCACAAGAGCATTACCACAATTACAAGAAAATGTATGAAATGATTATTTTCATCTATCTTATCTTCCAATTAACGAACACGCGACAAAATTAAATAGAATCTTCTGTATTTTAGTACTTAGTAGCCATTAATCAATTTCGCAAACATGTCTGGTGCCAGCCAGTCACGGTCCAGTGGACTCTTTCAGTTTTGCCATACAAAAAAAACACACGCCAGCACCTTTAACCTTTTATTTTCTTTCATATTTCTATCGAAAAGAATTCCGAGCACAACTTCCGAGCAAAAGCCTGGCGAAGTCGCCCATTAACATGCGAAACGGTCTTTATTGCCTACCATGTGAACGAATTCCTTATTGAATGTGACAAACACACTAATATACACAAACAATACGTTTTCATAAATGTATTTAATTTTCAAACTGAACGTAGCTGCAGCTACGGCGTAGTATCTACAAAAGATTCATTTATTCAAATTAATAAATGCACATCGCATACATTATACCCTAAATTATGAGTGCGCTCGAATTATAAATAATACATAAATTCCAATACTATTTTGTGTATAAATATTTTAAATTTCCATTTCATATATTATTTAATTATTGTCGGCTGTGTTATCAATACGAAATTCACTCTCATATATTATTTGTGAATTTAACCAAGGTGTAAAATAATCTCCCGAACACGGGTCGAAGTTTATACTTGCAATAGAAATCAATACCCTAACTATCATTTTACATAATTTATAAATACATAATATGTTAGCATATTTTACTTTTATTTTAAATTTATTTTTTGCCGGATTATATAGTCAAACCGATAAATCTACCAAGGGTTCATGTACATAAAAACACAAATCTTAAAGTGAGATTTCAACATCTAAAAATAGTCCCACAAGATCCCAAGGCTGTATCACTTTTTATACATAATATTTTTCTGTAAAATAAATTTTAATGATAATTGATTATGTATATTTTTCCTTATGTACCTTCACATCATTCAGGTGAATTAGGTTAGACATGTTAGTTTTTAAAAAATACCTTTATCCGTTAGGAATTTATTCAGTTATATAATATTACGAAAATAGGTTTGATTTAGGTTAGAATGAAGAACCTCACTAATTTTTCGATGTAAATTAACCAGATGATCATAAATCACAAAAAAATGAAGGATAAACTTGACATATGTATTTTCGATGAATAAATTAACTTCTTACTTCATATATTGAAACAAAAATTATGAAGAATTATGTCACCTGCATTCAAATGAAAATTAATTAATTTCATCCTTTAAGCCACGAACAAGTCAACTGATACTTCCTCCATACATATTGTTTTCACGTATATTGTACGATATTATGTTCAATTAAGTGCACACAAGAGTCCTAGTGAATACAATGCAGATCCTCTTACGATACAAAACATATTCAAGTACTTTTCTAAGTCTGAATTCACATTGTGTGTGTTGTTGGTTTTAATGAGTACAAACCACAATAACTCTCGCGAAGTATTATTACTCTGATAATCCACCACTGTATTATGTGTTTCGGTAAGTCTAGTTTATACTATCTGAAATTGTGTAAATTTACAACATACGTTGTACAAACTATCGATGTCTGCCACTGATCATCCGAACTAATCTCATACCAAACTAAGCCAACTTTCACCCTTAGATTAATTGCGCGATTATACGAGTCACGTTTGTGATTACATATTATATGTGCGATTTAATTGCTTAATATTATATTAAATACACATTACGCCGGAGAAATGTGATTATATCTTTGCAGTACACGTTAATTGAAATTGTATTTTGTGAAAAAATACACATAATAGTATTACAGTCTCGAAAACATTAATTATTTTTACAATTATTAATTGAATCATAAAATATACATATATATGTTTTTTTATTAATAATGAAATAATATCCACCAACCCAGTAGATCAATTTGTAATAGAATATAATTTAGGAACGTAAATCGAAAATATCTCTTCGGTATGAGTCTCGATCAATGTGGTTTATTTGTTTGGGATTATTTCAAATTAATATACTACAATATTATAATTATTACATATATAATTAATATGGGTAGACACTCTGTAGGAACAAATGAAGAGGCAGTTTAAAAACAAATGACTGTCTAATTTTCTTACTAACTATTTATTATTTATTAATTTTACATCTTCTCAGATCTTTTAATGAGAATACTTATGGTCAATTTAAGTTCCCCGGATTTAAATAATATATGTATCTTAAGTAATTTAATTCAGAGTTATTTAATGTGTGAGGTGATTTATCATACTCGGATGATTTGTGTTACTTTGCTATAAATAGTCTACAAATCCAACAGTTCTCTTGTTGTTTGTGTGTCGAACAAACAGAAATACACATTAACAGATATGTTCATTCATTGGATCGACAACTACTCATTTGTTAAGTGCTTGATCAGTCAAATATTGCCCTTGCTTTTCAGTATATCTCCCGATAGAGTAGAAGTGAAGCTTTGTTAATATTAAATGTCTGTTATAATGTTAAAACAGTTTGAAAGTCTGAGAATAAAATTTATCATAAAATTCCAAGTTACAACATTAAACGAGAATAACATGTTCCGTTTTTACGCAACGTAGGCTCAAACTAAAGACCTTTTATTTTTATCCATCGTAGCTTTACTTTCATGTGGCGGTTGTAAAATTTCCGAACTAGGATTTCGGCTATCAATTTCACAAGTTTCGCTCTATCCGCAGAAATTGTAGTGTTTTCTCTGTATATACGGTTCATCGACAGAATAATTGAATAGACTAGAGTATTAGAAACAGACGAATACATTGTATATAATTTATAAAACTCTCGAGGATATTGTAATTGCTTTGACCGCAATTATTCAGCGTTGCGGATTTATTTGTAAAAAAATAAATCTACGTTATTCCGTGCAATTCTTTTCAGCTCTCCTTTAATTAGATGCAAAATCTCATTCGTCCGCTTTAAAGTTTACTTTTAAAAACCTCTGAATAAATACCCTTTGAATTTCAAGAAGGTGCCGCCTCGGAATCCTGCCTTTCAAAAAACAAAATCAAATTCTCGATCCGACTTATTTTTAATATTCTAAGGTTTTGTGGCAAATTACATACTATTTTTATTTCCTAGACTATTTGGCTTTTACCAAGCCTCAAACTGACCTTTGTTTTGAACGAACTTTAAAGCACTTAGTGACTAGTCAGGACGTATAAAACCTTTTTTTTAATACTGTCATAATGCATTTCGAAAACGATTATTTTTTTCATATAAGGGTAAACCGTAAGCACAAAATTAGATTTTTATAATATGTTTTGTGTATAACTAGGTACAAAATGGGAAAACAAATAAATCAATTATTTGAGTGCATTTCATAATGGAAAAACTTTTTTCCCCAACACTCACCCTCGTTTGCCGATATATACAAAACTCCTTTCGACGTCGATATTATCCAAAACAAACTGAACGTATATAATTACATTTTCCTTTTACAAAGTGTAATGATTCATTAATGATTAAATAGATCAAATACAATCTACGACCTGGAAACGTCTTGGTAAATAAAATATTCGTTTACATTTGACCTGTTAAATCGTTGCTTAATGCAAAGTTAAAGCTTTCTTCGCTTTCCGTGCATCTACTAATGGCCCTGTAATTGCGCTAATTCTGCAACAAGATACGATCTAAAGTGAATGTTATTTCCATAATATTATTTATAATCAAGTCAATTTAAAAAATAAAAACTTTTTCTCGAAATATGACTAAGCGATTTCTTTTGAAAAGAAAACGGAGCTTTTAAAACATTCTTGTTTTGCAAAACCATTGCATTCACTGCAAATGAATGATATAGCAAAATAAACAAAACCTCATTAATAATCCACCAAAAAAAACTCATTTAGTTCGTGTTATTCAAGATGACAGCTCAACTTTACCAATATCGCTAGACTTTCCGAAATCCTGCCAAACTTCTCATCTCTCTATCGGAAATGTGTTTAGGGTCGGATCATCTCCCAAACTGATATTTCTATAACGAAGGTAAACTATAACTTTGGGCATCATAAATTAATAACATTTATAATATGCCTTATTTATTTATATACGCCTCGAGGGCCTTTGAGGTTTTTACAAATTTGGGTTTTTAGACACAACAACGTGTTAATTCATTGTCTGTCTGTGATTTTAACTATTAATTACACAGGTCACCAACATTAAAATCCTCTCAATATTTACCTTACAATCTAGAAAATCAGAGTAAGCCTGGGTCAAGACGATCAATCGGTTTTTTATATTATTCCCGATCTTCCAGATGTAATAACCAATTAAAACATTTTTTTACTTGAGCGGAATTTGAACCCATAAACACAGTATATGTATTTACCAGTAAAATTAAATTATTAAATAAAATGACGGTGAACTTTGACTAACAAAGATTCAAACCCGTAACCACTCAGAAATTAATTACTAATCGATGGCATTTATGTAGTTTGTATGATTCTATTGATACAGCGACAATACTTGGGTTGTACAACTGTTGGCTTGATTATACATTTTAAAAATAATTGTAGTAATATTTGACTAACAAAACTTTGACTTCACAGTACGAATTGAGATTAGCAGCTTCAGACAACTTGAAAGAGAACTATACAACTGTTGTTATACACGTGAAAGACGTGAATGATAACCCACCTGTATTCGAGAGACCAACTTACAGGACTCAAATTACTGAAGAAGATGACAGAAACCTGCCCAAACGAGTTTTACAGGTCAATCGTAGACCACGAATTTTTGCTCGTCTCCCATTTTTTATGTCGCCTATTTTGATAATGGACGGTTTCGTACTGTTTGAGTAAAATTTAATTTGATAAACAATTCATAGTCTGACCATAAAATACTCAAAACGTCAAACCGTCTATTCCTGCATGAGGCATATTATTTGCGATTGCCCACTAATATTTATTTACAATATTGTAATTTCAGCTGTAGCTGTTCGCCGCACTCTATTTTTATTTAATAGATTTGTTTGTGCTATGTTTTTATTTTACATCACCCATATATAATGTTATTTTGTCTGCTTTTTGAATGCTTTTTGTACGATAGTCTCCCATGTTTGTGTGTTTTTATTTTCCATCCAGTATGAGCTGACTCTGGTAGCTTCGGATAGTCTCAACGAGAATTCCACAAAAGTCATCATAAATATCAACGACGTGAACGATATGCCACCAGTATTTGAAAAGAAACACTACACGACCCTCGTTCAGGAAGAACTTCCTGGTCCACATCCTTATAGTCTCATGAAGGTCCTTTTATGTTATTTTATTTTTAATCATTTATTTTTAACCATCTTTAATTTTATTTTACGAAAGAAAGCTGCCAGTGTCTTTTAATTATTATTTCTTCCACACTCGCACGTTAATTAATAAAATCGCATGTAATTTTAGAGAGTATCTTACTTATTAATAATAATGTTTTCACTTAAATATTTTGCATGTTAATAAAAAAAATCTTATTTAAATCTTTCGAGAAAAATCTTTTGATAATAACGTTAAGTGAATAAAAACATACTTAATTCTGTTATTAAAAAATCTTTATTTTCTTTATGAAATAATTTGTTTTTACTAACTTTTTGTTATATATGCAAACAGGTTACTGCGACAGATGGTGATAAAGATAGACCCCAAAATATTGTTTATTTTCTTACTGGACAGGGAATAGATCCCGATAATCCTGCCAATAGTAAATTCGATATAAATAGGACAACTGGAGAAATATTTGTACTTAAGGTAAATACTGCAAAGTATTACAGTATATTTATTTTCATTTTTATTGTTTACTAATATTATTTTACATGTTTAGCCCCTTGATAGAGATCAACCCAACGGCAGACCCCAATGGAGGTTTACTGTATTCGCTCAAGACGAAGGCGGCGAAGGACTTGTAGGATATGCTGACGTTCAAGTCAACTTGAAAGATATTAACGACAATGCTCCCATATTCCCGCAAGGAGTATATTTCGGAAATGTTACTGAAAATGGCACTGCTGGTATGGTGGTTATGACAATGACAGCTGTGGACTACGATGACCCATCAGAAGGAACAAATGCTCGACTTGTGTACTCCATTGAAAAGAATGTAATTGAGGAAGAAACTGGTTCGCCTATTTTCGAAATAGAATCCGACACTGGTGTTATCAAAACTGCTGTTTGTTGTCTGGATAGAGAAAGAACTCCGGATTATTCTATACAAGTGGTTGCGATGGATGGAGGGGGGTTAAAGGGGACGGGGACGGCCTCTATAAGGGTTAAAGATATCAACGATATGCCTCCTCAATTTACTAAAGATGAATGGTTCACAGAAGTCGACGAGACTGATGGTTCCAGCTTACCTGAAATGCCAATCCTAACCGTAACCGTTCATGATGAAGACGAAACAAATAAATTCCAATACAAAGTCATTGAAAATTCTGGATATGGTGCAGATAAATTCACAATGGTCCGTAATAACGACGGTACTGGATCACTTAAAATCGTCCAACCTTTAGATTATGAAGACCAACTACAGAGCAATGGATTCAGATTCCGTATTCAGGTTAACGACAAGGGTGAAGATAACGACAATGATAAATATCACGTGGCATATTCTTGGGTAGTTGTGAAATTAAGAGATATCAACGATAACAAACCTCAATTCGATAGACCTAATATCGAAGTTTCTGTATATGAAAATGCCGAAGTCGGTAAGAGTCTCGAAACTTTCAAAGCTACAGATCCAGATCAAGGTGGAAAAAGCAAAGTTTCCTATGCAATCGATCGTTCTTCGGATAGAAAACGTCAATTCTCTATCAACCAAGAAGGCACTGTCAGTATACAACGTTCATTGGATCGTGAGGAAACTCCACGACATCAAGTCAAAATACTTGCAATTGATGATGGCGTTCCTCCCAAAACTGCTACAGCCACTCTCACTGTTATTGTTCAAGACATCAATGATAATGCACCTACATTCTTGAAAGAGTATCGACCTGTTTTGCCCGAACATGTACCACCAAGGAAAGTTGTTGAAATTTTAGCTACTGATGACGATGACCGGTCTAAGAGCAATGGACCTCCATTCCAATTCCGTTTAGATCCCGGCGCAGATGATATCATTCGAGCATCATTTAAAGTTGAGCAAGATCAAAAGGGTGCTAATGGAGATGGTATGGCTATTGTTGCTTCTCTAAGATCATTTGATAGAGAACAACAAAAGGAATACTTAATTCCCATCATCATCAAGGATCATGGAAATCCAGCTATGACTGGCACGAGTACTTTAACAGTTGTTATAGGAGATGTAAACGATAATAAAATGCAACCCGGTTCTAAAGATATTTTTGTCTACAATTACCAAGGCCAGGCGCCTGATACTGAAATTGGAAGGGTTTATGTATATGATTTGGATGACTGGGATCTTCCGGATAAGAAATTCTATTGGGAAGGCCAAGAACATCCAAGATTCAAGCTCAATGAAGAGACTGGAATGATTCAAATGAAACAAGGCACTAAAGATGGGAAATATCATCTTAGATTTAAAGTTTATGATAGAAAACATACCCAAACTGACGTTCCAGCTAATGTTACTGTGACTGTAAGAGAAATACCACACGAAGCAGTATTAAATTCAGGCTCTATTAGAATAGCTGGCATTTCAGATGAAGACTTTATAAGAGTTTGGAATTATAGAACACAAAGCTTGACTCGAAGTAAAGCTGACCGTTTCCGTGATAAATTAGCAGACCTATTAAATACAGATAAAGAAAATGTTGATGTATTTAGTGTACAACTTAGGAAGAAACATCCACTAATGACAGACATTAGATTCTCTGCACACGGATCACCTTATTATAAGCCTGTAAGATTAAATGGCATTGTTCTTATGCATAGAGAAGAAATCGAACGCGATGTTGGAATAAATATTACAATGGTTGGAATAGATGAATGTTTATATGAAAATCGAATGTGTGAAGGATCATGTACAAATGTTTTGGACATCAGCAATTTACCATATATGGTCAATGCAAACAAAACTGCATTAGTAGGAGTACGCATTGATGTTATAGCTGAATGTACATGTGGAGCAAGAAATTTCACTAAAATGGAATCATGCAGAACAAGCCCATGCTACAATGGTGGTCGCTGTACTGAAGGGAAATATGGACTATCATGCTCATGTCCAGCTGGATACACTGGGCCTAGATGTCAACAAACATCTCGAAGCTTTAGAGGAAATGGCTGGGCTTGGTATCCTTCTTTGGAAATGTGTGATAACTCTCATCTCAGTTTTGAATTCATCACAAGAAAATCTGATGGAATACTATTATACAACGGACCAATAGTACCACCTGAAGCAGATGAAGTAATGGTTTCTGACTTTATATCAGTAGAACTTGAAAGGGGATATCCCCGATTACTTATTGACTTTGGTTCTGGTACATTGGAATTAAGAGTTAAAACTAAAAAGAGTTTGGATGATGGTGAATGGCATAGACTTGACATTTTCTGGGATACTGAAAATGTAAGAATGATTGTAGATTATTGTAAGTCTGCGGATATTCAAGAATTAGAAGATGGAACACCTCCCGAATTCGATGATTCGAGTTGTCAAGCTAGAGGCACTATTCCACCTTTCAATGAATACTTGAATGTTAATGCACCTCTTCAACTTGGAGGATTATATGTTGAACAATTCGACCCAACGCATTATCACTGGCAATATATGCCAGTTGGTAAAGGATTCGATGGATGCATTAAGAATTTAGTGCATAATAGCAAACTATATGACTTAGCTCATCCCGGTTTATCGCGAAATTCAGTAGCTGGTTGTCCTCAGACAGAAGAAGTTTGTAATCAAGGTGATAACACAGCTAGGTGTTGGGAGCATGGAACATGTGTCGGAAGCTTTTCTGAAGCCAGATGTCTTTGTCGACCCGGTTGGACTGGACCAGCATGTAATGTTCCAACAATCCCCACTACATTCAGACCTCAGAGCTACGTTAAGTATGCTCTCAGTTTTGAACCAGACAGATTCAGTACACAAATACAGCTTCGCTTTAGAACTCGTGAGCCCCATGGTGAATTATTTAGAGTTAGTGATCAACATAACAGAGAGTACGGAATATTGGAAGTCAAAGATGCTCGATTACATTTCCGATATAATCTCAACTCATTAAGAACTGAAGAGAGAGATGTTTGGTTAAGTGCAGTGGGTGTGGATGATGGACAATGGCATGTGGCTAAAGTTAGCCGACATGGAAGTGCTGCAACACTTGAATTAGATGGAGGAGAAGGAAGACGTTTCAATGAAACATTCTCATTTGAGGGACATCAGTGGCTTTTAGTAGACAAACAAGAAGGAGTGTATGCGGGTGGAAAAGCCGAGTATACCGGCGTCAGAACATTCGAAGTCTATGCTGATTTCCAAAAAGGCTGCCTAGATGACATCAGAATTGAAGGAAAACATTTACCTTTACCTCCAGCAATGAATGGTACTCAATGGGGTCAGGCTACAATGGCCCGGAATTTGGAAAAAGGCTGTGCCTCAAATAGTCCATGCATAAATGTTATTTGTCCTGAGCCATTTGAATGTGTCGATCTTTGGAATGAATATGAATGCACGTAAGTATCTTTTTTCTTATTAATAAATATTTTCTACATTACCATTAAAAAAAATATATATTCTGAAAAAACAAAATTTCAAATTTCAATCATAGAAATACTTTATTTAAAAAATATTTATTTTAATTATTGTTGAAATAATTTGACTGTATTTATTTATTATTTAATTTCTGTGAACGCACTGAGTTTCTTATACATATTATTTTATGATATTATATTTGATATATCTTTCTCTTTAATATATTTTATATCATTTATATTTAACAATATTATTTATTCAAATATATATTTACTCATATAAATTATAAATATATGACATAGTTGCGGAGAAGGTCGTATAATGGCACCAGATGGGAAAGGTTGTACTGATAAAAATGAATGCTTGGAAATGCCTTGCCTCAATGGCGGCACTTGTATCAATCAAGATCCTAGACTCCGATATCGGTGCATATGTCCTGATGGATTTTGGGGAGAAAACTGTGAACTGGTTCAAGAAGGACAAACGCTGAAACTGAGCATGGGCGCTCTTGCTGCTATACTTGTTTGCCTTCTCATAATTCTCAGTGAGCCTAGATAATACTCTAGTTATATAATATTAATGTTTTAGAATTTATTATTTTATTTCACACCCTACTAGATGTTGCATTGCCGCACTAAACATTGATCTAAACCTCATTAGCATAGTCATTTTTCAGGTTCCCCAAAAAAATTACATATCACTATGAATTCACAACAAAATAATGCTAGATTTTTTTTATATTCACACACATTCTTCTTCATATTTCACAATTATATTTATAATCCTTATATGTATATAACCACTATGTAGAATTATTTATATATGTAGTTTGCCATATTACTTCTAAATATGCATGCTATGAATTTAACAATAACTCAGTGCGGAAACGGAAACCATTACCTTAATGGTAAGTAAAAATTAATATTTGTGTATTGGTGTCGATCACCATAGATGTCCAGCTGGTCTGAAAAGTTTGGGAACAACCTGCGTCAATGAAGATGAATGTGAATGGAGGCCTTGTAAGAATGGAGGAAAATGTGTCGATATGAACATTCCCATACGATACGAATGTATATGCCCGATGGGATTCACTGGTCAAAACTGCGAACTAGAATTGCTTGCCTCTGGAATTATAACTCCCTCTCGTGATTTCATCATAGCTATTATAGTTTGCTTATTCCTCCTGCTAGGTTTGTACTTGTCACTAACCAAACAATCATTATTATACTACATATAATAATCTATATATTCATATTCATGTATTCCTAAGAGAACTTTAACATTCATCAACGAATATGAATTTTATAGATATTACCAATTTCACCACACATTAGCCCTCAAGTAGATTCTTAATTTTTTTTATAGAATAGAAAAAATTCTTGTTATATTCAAAATTTTTGAAAACTCCTTTAATTGATTTTAGTAACAACAGAGATTTTGAATATTCAATATTTCGAAACATAGATGTGCATGTTGATTAAACTTTTTACACCTTTAATAAATTCAATATCTGAAATATATTAATTAATCGATGTCAATTCATATTATTATAATAAAATCGATTCAATCTGTTTACAGTATTGGTTCTGGTATTTGTGGTTTACAATCGACGCCGTGAAGCACACATAAAGTATCCTGGTCCCGATGATGATGTCCGTGAAAATATTATCAACTACGATGATGAAGGAGGCGGCGAAGATGACATGACTGCTTTCGATATAACTCCTCTTCAAATACCGATCAGCGGTCCATTACCAGATCATCCACCAACAAAAATACCATGTAAATTACAAATCAATTATTGAATATTGTATAATAAAAATCCAATAATAATATTCTAATATTTCTATTTCTATCTTTAGTCCCGATGCTTGGAGTGGGTCAGGAACCTAATGTCGGCATGTTTATTGAAGAACATAAGAAGCGAGCTGATTGTGATCCAAATGCTCCTCCATTTGATGATTTACGTAATTACGCTTATGAAGGAGGCGGAAGCACAGCAGGATCTCTTAGCTCTCTGGCTTCTGGTATTTATATTATATTTCTTCATTATTTAATGCTTTCTACCGATAATATATTATTATACTCAATTATTTTACAGGTACGGATGATGAACAGCAAGAATATGATTACTTGGGAGCGTGGGGACCTAGATTTGATAAACTAGCAGACATGTATGGCTCACATCAAGCTACAGATTTAGACCTGGAAGAGCCATAAATATAATGAGTCAAAATTTGTACAACGTCAACCAAAAATGAAATCCTAATTTACCTTTAAAATAGTATAATTTATTAATGTAATCATGCCATTTGTATGTAAATATACATTTGAAAAGTATTATCAAAATGCATTGTGGAACTAATTGTAATAAGAAAATATTATCCATGCATTTCCTTAGACAATGTTATTACACTTTCGCATAACACATAAAATAAAGACATGAGTTTTGCTTGTGCAATAGGCCAGTATGTATAAAATATAGCACTTAAGACTGCAAGACATCAAACGGGTGCATTTATATAACTCAATAATTTTCATAGCTAAATTATACCAAATCGTATGCAAAAGTCATACAAGAGTTGTGTATGCGCCCTTTGTCAGACTTATTTGTATATTGTTTTTACAATACAAAAATAATATAAAGACTCTTTGATATTGAAGAAAATCTCATACTATTATAAGACGATCACAACAAAATTGTAGGTGGAAAGTGTAGTTATGTACATAGATGTTTAAAGGATGTGTCTATTGTTGCACTCTATTAAGACCTTTTTGATTCTGGTCAGGTGTGATTAGTTCTTCTGAATGTGAGATGATGAACGGATATCTGGATGTGTATGGTTAAGGATGTCAATCAGTCATTATAGTTTAATTACCTTTGTGTTTGCGAGGGCCGGTGCCAACTCTTAACTTAGTGAATATTACTACTTTAATGTAATAAAGATGTAGCATATAAGTGTTTGCACCTATTCAATTATATTTATTAATTATCAAGTACACCGATGATAGAAGGCACTCGGATACATATATTTATTATAAGCTAAAATTGATCAAATATGTTTGTATGTATTCATATTTACGTATGTAATGTATATGATTTTAAGTCAATGTAATTAAAGTTGTGTAATTAAAACATACTGGATTGTTGTGTGTATTATCTAATTTTAGCTTTTTTTCTTACCAGACAAAGTATAGTATTAGTACATTTAATAAAATGACTGATCACATTTATGTGAGAGTGTACTGGAAAACATTGGCAAGTACTTCACTCTCGAGAAAAACGGTTTTATCGACACATTTTAATAATAATAGAGCATTATTAAATATCCCTTAAGATTTGGATTCTTACCTTATACATATAAATAATGTATATGTAGTAGAAACACCTCTAGTTACTAAGTGGGATTGTTGCACTCAATTCAAAATAATGATTTTGTACAATTCAATTGTAAACATATAGTGTATACATAATATATTATATGTGATGTTTGTTTGAGATTGAAATAGTCAATAATGAATGAAACCTTGATATTTTATTAGAGACTTGTGGTAATTTTATGAATAATTTATTACAACTTATTTATATTTTACACTGCCATACTTGAAATAACAAAGCGAACAAATAAGAACACAATATTCTTAATTTATTTTCATCCAATCATTTTATATTTAAAAACGTTTTGTAATTTTTATACAAGTATCACCTTTTATTATTGTAATGCACGTTGAATTTATCATTTTGCATCTCATACACCGATTATAGTAACATCTTATGATATTTTTAAAGTCATATTAACATTGCTTCCATTGAGACTTGGGCTTCTATTTAATATATTTTTCCACCATTTTGTTTAAGTGTTTTAATGTTTGTATTTTTATTTCAACTGTGATTATCTAGCTGTATACATTTAAGATAATAAATGAGCAAATAATGTTAATTGTACAATAATATATGGTCTTTTATTTCAATCATATTTATTGAAAATGACTCCTAAAGGAGGATGTTTCAAATCTGTCCTTGGCTATCTTTAAATCAAAGTAAAATAATATAAAACTAAATTTGCATGGATATAAAAATAGATAATGCTTAGGTAAGTATATTATCTTAAACAATGCATAAGCCTTTTAAAATTAATCCCTTGAATTCTTTCAACTCATACAGTCTACAGTCGAAAATATATTCATATAAAAAATTTATTCACAATTTTTCGTTAAATGAGTAAGATAGATAGGAACGTTTATAATAATTCTTAATGAGTATTCTTGTGTATACAAGTATGAAAAAACTAGAAATGTTAAAATATGAATAAATTATGGGTAGTGCCTCAATAATTGGATAAAAAGCCTTATTTGCATCATTCTCCACAAACATACGGGAAAACCTCCATTTTCTTTTTCGGTCAAACCAATAGATGGTAGACTTTACTACGATTTCTATAATTAAATTAATAAATTAAAAAAACACGCTTTCTTAATTATAGTATGAGATATAAAAGTTTGACTTAAGATTAAATTGTTTATGTATAATTAAAATATTGTACCTGATCCAATCTCTGAATTTATTATTTTACTATACACTACTATACAATCAATCGTTAAAAAGTATATATTATTATAATATATATTATTATAATTTATACTTAAAATATTTCACACAATTATAGTTTTTCTCCTTAGGCTCGTTTAATGATTTATTTATAAATACATATAATATTATTATATCATACTGCAGTGCCACTAGAGCATTACGGGAGATCCCAAGTCGCAGTGCTAATGCAGCACTTGTAAATTATAGCTTGTATTTAATGTTTTGTCCTTTCCATAATACCCATAGAAGTTGGGGGGTGAAAATTCACACAAGGGCGACTCTATTTAATTATACTTCGTTGTATAAAGCCTTTATGAGCTCAAATTATCCTCAATTCGAGAAATTTGAGCGTTCAACTGTCAAATTGAATCGGCAATTTGTAGAAAATTCCATAATATAATAATAAATGGATTAAACGAGCAAGAGTGCACATGAAAAAAATCTACAATATTAAATACCATAGACGCAACAGTTTTCGGTGGCTCAAGGCCAAATCCAAAGTAGGTATGTTTATTGATTGAAATATTAAAAAGAAGCGTGACAGAATTTCCTTTCGTGTATAGTATTGTAAAGAAAATTTATCATTTGCTTCACACCCTTATACAAATGACTGATTATGCCCCGATAAGGGCGAGTGTCATTACTTACTCGCCTTATCTATAACAACGATGCTTAGCTTTATTATTTAATGAAATTTATCAACGCATTGGTGTGTTAACATCAAGATAATTAGCAAATTAAATCAATGATCAGCGTAACACTCTTAAATGAGTCACGGTCTTATTCTACCTTAGAAAACTTACAGGTTTTTTGTACTTTTAGTAATTTCTATTCGTAAGTGATGGATTTTTTAATATATTATAGCTATTTAATTAATCCATGCTTCAAATTTTTAGAAAATCAATAGTATGAACCCAAGATGATTCCAAAGTCCTGTAGGGTCCGCGATATTTAACCACTCATTTATTTAGCAGTCGACCGATAAGCTAAACATTCTTAGATGAATCAAACATAATAAATAATAAATGCACTATTATAATCAGTCAAACTATTAAACGAAAATTAGTTAATTACAAAAAGAGATTTTTTTGTGATATTTGTATGTACATATATGGTCTTATTTTTGGCACTCGATTTTTGGATCAGTACTTCCATTCATTCGCTAATTTATCATATGAGGGTTAAAAAAAGATGCTCTTTAACTCTTATCGATAAAAAATAAACAAATAGTATGGATGATAAGGCTACTATTTAAATATGCCAAATCACCACATATTACGTCTATGGTAATTTTTGTTATAAAAAAATTATGAAATACTAAAATCGTTAATTATTCATTCATTTAATTCCTAGACAAATTAGGGGCGCGGTCTTTTATTTCATTTATGAAAACGGTTTTCTTTTATGAAATAAGGTGGTGAGCTTTTTTGAGAGGATTTGTATGTATTGAACCTGTTAACTACTACAGTGTACAAGGTCATTAATGGAACAGTTTGTTCTACTTAATAATCGCCTCAATATTAATACAGAGTAAATCAGAGTAACGCTTGGGTTTCCTAGACGTGCGTCGCTGTAAGCTTGCGCCATAAAGACTTTACTGTTACTATTAATACTACTTTTGGTCGATTTTTATATTGGTTAATGTCTCGTCTGAACCTTAACAGTATAGCAAAGCAACTCTATAAATTAATGGATTCTCAGGCATACGTCACCGTAAATACGATAGTAGAATTACTTAGTTACACTTATGATCGTTTTTTCCTCCTCCTCGGGCGAGGCACTAATTAACAAAAAAACGATTAAAATTACAGCAAAGCAACTCTATCACCGTCTTTACGGTGTACGTTTACAGCGACGCAATCCCAAGCTTAATCATCTATACATTATACGTTTACAGGCCGCGCCATATGCCAGGATCGATTTCAATAATAATTAATATTTTTGTCATTTCGAGGCATTATATTTGTAGCCATTATTTTAACTCCTGAACATTTGTTTCCAGTTCCGTTGAAAAGTTCCTGTTTAGTATGGGCGGTGTTCCCAAGCTATCTATTACCTATCCCCAAATGCAAACTATCTGTATCTGTTTTTTTCATTGATCTTTAGATCAATGTTTATGATAAATTTGATTGGTTTTGATATAAAATATAATTAGGGTTCTGAAAAGAGGTATCCTGATCGAGGGTAGTACCGACCTAATTAGGAAGGGGTGATTAGGGGAATTAATCTATTTGGCATGGAAAAAAGGATAATGTGTATATTTGGGATATAATATGATAGTAGAGCATATAGTATAGGGCAGGGCTTGTGGGCGGGGAAGGCAGCGCGCGCAATCGGATCGAAGTTCCGACGCCGGCGCTAAACAAGAAGTTATATAGGAAAGAGCAAGAGGCGGCAGGCGACGGTAGACCGGGCCCCAGAGCACACCACATAGCACTGCAACCATGTCTGACAAGAAGGTCTCCGAACAGTACTACTCTCCGCCTCCGGTACTTGGCAAATGGGAAGGATTCAGGCAGTTCCTGTGGAACTCAGAAACCAGCCAATTCCTGGGCAGGACCGGCTCCAGCTGGGGTGAGTACTGCTGACACACTCACCCACATTCACACCCACCCCTATCATTCGCCATCGCCTTCCGTGCACTTTTCCGACCCTCGCCAAATCATCACCTCGGAAAATAAATAAAAAATCGAAATTTATCCCAAATCGCGGCCGAAAAATGGCTGCAGGCTGCGCGCGCGCCCTTGCTCTCTCTCTCTCTCTCTCTTATGTAACCGACCGGATGGACAAGCTAACATTTTTGCATCCATCATTGTTCGATTTGAGAATTACACCCTTTTTACATACAACACACACAAAAGCCAGATACTAAATCCTAAAAAAAAAATTTTTCAAAAAAAATTTACGTAATCTCCCTTGGACCAAGGACAATTTTCTCACTAAGAACATAAATTAGAAATCTATATATCTCAATCATAAACTACACTCTACCCCTAATCAAAAGTCCAAAATCATCAATCCTTACACTAAACACCAAATAAATAAATTATACAATCCACCCTCTCCCATGATTATAATATATAATTTGTCTAAAAATCACAAAACCGGAAGTGACTTAATCAACGATCTTTGTTTTATTATATATTTTTTATATTAACAATCGGCATCCTTACAAAAATAAAATATTTACTTTTATCATCTCGTACGTTTTGTTTTAGCTATTAAAAAATCGTCACGATATGTCATACATTATCAACTAAAGTGACTGTTTTTTTTAATACAATGTGTTTCGAAAATGTCTGAACGGTTGTTAAATTTGATTCGGGAGAGAATCGTTTAAAAAAATGGAGAATTTATATCACGTAGACGTTTACGTAATGCATTCACTTTTCTCTACTACACACTACTCGTATCAAATCGATAACCTTACTATACTTTCGATAGTAAAATCATTTGTGAAGAATACCAACGGATTATGTACCCGATAAATTGGACTAAATAATTTTTTTTTTTTTCAATTTTAACCGCACTAAAATAAAATGTCTGAATGTTCAATCCATTCTTAAATGCCCGGTTTATTTTAATAAGTGATGTCCGTGAATTGAAATGATTATCAATTGTCAATTCAGTGTAAGGCGGAATGTTGGACAACACGAGGCGTACATTTTGACTTTGCCCAATTATTTTCTAACAGTGCCACAGTATTCTAGTGTTAAATTCAAGTATTAAAATATAGTATTCAGTGTGTTTGAGCGACAAGATGAGACAAATCATGGGAAAAGACGCAAACGTTCAAGGTAACATTATGCGCACATATTATGCCAGCTGTGCAAGCAAAAGTAGCGGATAATTTAATGAATAAATTTAAAAAAAAAAGAATAATTTATACTGTTTCGGTAGACAATTCAATTCGTAGTGCAGTCTGGGAAAGACTTATGTAACCGGGCGGCAGTCTCCTGCAAATATAAAGATCCATGGGTCAAATTATGAATATATTTCAACAAAAAAGTAAACCTTTCAGTCTTATTGATTGTATCTAAAGCGATACAAATAAATTATGTAGATAATGAACAGTTTAACAGCACGCGACTACACATTCAATAAAAAATAACACTACAGCAATTATTCCGTCACAACTGCTCATATGAGTGTAATTAGGAATTAATTAAAAATTATCACGCAATTGTTGGTTTTAAAATTGTCGACATTACGTAAGCACCCCGCCCTCCGAGCTTATTTATTATACATAGGACTTTAACAATTATAATTCAATTAGAAAACCACCCAAATTACGCTTTGAATAATACACACCTATCGATGCCTGAAAAAACGCCCATTATTGAAAATTAAATGAATAAGGGGTTAAAATAGATTAGTTTATGCTTTGATGGGTGAAATCTAGGCTTGTTATATACTTAGCCCATGGTTGTCATCGCAGACGTGCCACTTATTATCTAATTAGTGCTTAATTATCTTAAAAGAGGCTCCCTGTCTCTTAGATGGCTCATACTAATTGGTTCCTATGAAGACAAGCAATTTGCGATATTTATCGACTGACAAGTCGCACTGCAATTGTCCTCATATCTGGAGCATCGGCAAATAGTTGCATAACCAGTTGCTCCAATTTCAACTCTAAAACACTTCTTCACGATCGTTCTTTACACCATCTTAAGATATACTTAAGACTTATACATATTTTGACACAAATAATTACCATTTTTCAAGAGAATAAACACCTCTTGATAGAACGCAATGTTTAACGTTCTAGTTCTGACAATTACTCATCTACAGAATCTGAAAGTCTATTTTTGAAGTAATAACGCCTTTTGGGAAGCTTTCTTACATTTTTTCAACTCAACGTTTTAATTCATTGTCTGTCGGCGATCTTAACTATTACTAGTTACACATATCACCGGCTTAATAATCGCCTCAGTTACCGTACAATCCAGGAAATCAGAGTATTCCTGGATCAAGACGATCGATCGGAATTTCATTATTCCCAATCGTAATAGCCGATCATATCATTTTTTTTATTTGACCGGGATTTGAATCCATAAACACAGTATTTGTAGCATCGTGCCTAAATATATTAATATTATTCATAAAAATATAAATTTAACAGTGAGCAATTTATTATGAAACTTTTGCATTTTTTTAAAACTATAAAACGTATCATTTGATTTGGGTATGTCCTATTTAATTGAAATGGCCGCTAGCATTTGAAAACAACTTATGCATTATATTGTTAATAATAAAGCAAGCATTTTGTAATTGATTTATACATATGTAGGTATAAATATTCTATTTATTTCAACTGTATTGTATTTTCATAAATACAGTTACATAATACCTTTCCAGGGATTATATGAAAATGATACGAGATTGTTGTAAACAAGTTCACTGAACGAAACCTTTTCAATTTTAGTATGCACTTGGTTTTCCTTTGTTCAGAGTAACCAAATAATACCAGATTATATTGATTTACCTTTTTTCAAACATGTGTGTATTATATTATACCTTATGATAAGGATTTCCCGCATTAGGAGGAATCAAATCTCCGGAATATATTCTCGAAATATCTACTTTATTGAATCAGTGGCGGGTAAGGGTGGCTCGGGGTGACATTTTAGGGTAGGTAAATGGGATGGTCTTGGATATTTTATGCATCATTAGACCCAGAAAAACACGAATCGGTCTCCTTTTGGATTTACTTATGCAATATCCCACTTGACTTGTTTTGCGCAACTCTTCTCATAAAACTGAAATTCGATAAATTCTGCAAATATCAATTTCAGGCTATCATTTAATCTATAGGACAGATATCTTAAAAATTTAAATATATATATAATTTTATCACGCGTAGCTACAAATTCTGTGGTCATGTGTTCAAATCCCACTTGAGTCAAAAAAATATTTGATCGGTTATTACTACAGAAGATCAGCAATAATATTAATAAAATCGCGATCGGTCATTCTGATCCAGGATTTTTCTAATTTTCCGGATCGTAATGTGATTGGGTATTGTTAAACTGACGAGTGCTGTACTATCATTGTGACTTGGGATCCCCAGTCATGCTCTAGTGGGTACTGCAGTATGATATAATAATATAATTATTTATAAATAAAAATTGCCGCCTTGTGGCCCAGTGGTTAGTGTAACGGATTCGTGAGTGAAGACTCCCGGGTTCGATTCACGGCACCGGAGTCACTTGGTAGATCTAGCTTAGCAAACTAGATCTTAAGTACTCACTGCTGTGTGGTGGCCTGGGAAACCATCTCTACTATATTTTCCCGTAAAGGCCAAGGTGGCCTGGCCAACCCCTCATAAAGGGACTCCCGTCAATAGGGAAGGCGTCACGGTATTTTAAATAAATAAAAATTAAAAGTTGGACAGAGCCGCTCTGTCGGTGACCTGTGTAACTAGTTGTAGTTAAGATTAACTAGTTATAAAAGAGACCGACCTACAAAGAAATAACACGTTATTATATCAAAAAAAATATATAAAATCCTTCTCAAAACGCCTCCCAATGTCTTTATAATTAAATAAATAAATTTGTCGTATAGACTAAGGATTTTGTCTAAAAAAATGTTGATTAAAATTTCAAGATTTAATCTCACGATTGCTTTTTTTTAAATCGTTACAAAATTGCCTTCATTGATTTTACAAAACCCAGACTCACATGGTGCAATTTTGTATGCATTTTTTGATAAAAATACACATTCATTTGTATGTAAAAAAACTTTATTTGCGATCGATCGTCCTTCTTTGTATACATAATCTTATCAACATACATGCACGTGGTAAATATGTCGACTTTTAGATAACCTCCCGTGAACATGTGTCATTTAACAAATATTTGGTTACCAAAAGAATAATTCTTCCTCAGTTTTGCAGACATGCTATAAAAACGAACTTAAGTAATAAAAATTGAAGTTATAAAATCAAACACGATTTTTTGCTTAGCCAAAACAAACTTTTTTTTGGAATTCGGAATATGAATAACTCAGTAGATAAACAATTGCATTTAAGCATACAAATGTAAACATGTTTTTATTCATATGGACATTTTGCAAACTTGGCACAGTTGCCGTGTATATTAAGTGATATTCAATTGAATTGAATTGAATTAGATTCAAAGCCTATCCAGTAAATATAACATGAAGCAATTTTAGTTCGGTTTTTATTTGACTACTTTTCCTCTTAAACATATCATAAATAAACTGGTGTATTTTAAATTATTCGACAGATCAAAGATATATTTATCATGAATCCACTGATAAATCTAACTGGTTTTCAAGTTAGACAGATTATATATTTAATTAACATTTTAAAAGTTAAACTTTTCTGGGCATATGTGGTTTCGCAATATCCAAGCGAGACATTTCGTTCAACCAAGTGGAAAATTAAACCTTACAGATAACACCTGCTCTTGCTTTACCCAGAAAAACCACACTGTATGAAAACATTTTCGAATTCTCAATCTGACAAAATATTACATCTAGTTTCTTGTTTGTCCACTTTAAAGTAAGTTTATGAACATGATATCTGGAACCCATTTTGTACTATTCTGAACACATTCGGTGCATTCTTCAAAGTTTACCCACTGTATTTCATAAAGTTTGCGTATTATGCTTTGTGAAGGCAAAGGAAACTAACCTCGTTAAACATATTCATGAAGACTCTGTAAAGCATATATTAAATAACCGAGACCAAGTATAGTTTCACATGCGTCTTCATATACAATACGATTTTTAATCCAAATGCATCCCTGAAAATACTCTTTTCGAATCATAGAAGTAATAAAAGATTACGTAAATAAGTGTGCATATGCATTTATAATAATCCATTGGTTAATTTTATTATTCTCCACATTAATGGAAGTATTCTGATTATATTTTGGATATCGCGAAAATTTTAGAAAAAGAATGTATAAAAAAAATTTTTTCCTTAATTAATTTGACAGATTCTTAATATTATTATTATTAGCAGAAATAAATATGGTTGCTACTAATAAATGACCCATACTGTGAAAATATTAAAAAATCTATACTATAAGAAATTCAATGAAAAATGTTCTCAATTATTAAAATTCCATTACTAAGTTCAAAAAAATACTGAATTTTTAGGCTTGCGCATTTCTGTGAGAAAGCATCAAAAATGCATTTAAATTAGGAAAGTAATTATTAAATAAAATTAAGTTTTTATGAACAAAATGAGAATGAAAATAATAGAACTTCATTGACAAAAAAATATTCTCAAAATTCACAAACTGATTATATGTATAATTGGACAAAATGAACACATTTCTCTCAATTAAAAATGGAATAACGATTAATCAATTTTGTCTCTCAAATACACGAAAATGCATTTTATCCCAATTCCGAGATATGAATGAATAATACATTATTCAGATTGTTGTTTTTCATGTTAACGGGATCCGAGGATTTTTGATGGGGATAAGAGCATCAGTGCATATTTAGTCGGCTTCCTTTCTTTATAATTTAGTGTAGTAAAGGTTTAGAATGGCGTCATTACTGAAACAAGGACTGGCGCATAGAGAGATGGAGGTAGCAACGGTGCGGCAGATTTCTGTCAGGGACGAGTACAGAGGGTGGAGGTGGGTGGCCTTGAACTCCAGCCCAGGGTGTCCCTCCCCCTAGATCTCCCTGGACCTCACACTCCCTCAACCCCTTACATCCATCCCATACTCGCACGTATCGAAACCTTGTTTTCCCATTTCAAAAGCACCCTGAGGACACACATGACTCGTCCTAATTCATTCTATGTATTAAATAATAAAAACCACCCCTTAATTGAGATCGGTAATCATTTTCGAAAAATTCTAAATTTTATTTGGAATGTAATAAGATTCACTCATATGAAGAAGCGCATACTATTGTCATTTATATCGAATGGAAAAAATATATATTGAGGCCCAGAGGTTCGTGAGTCAAGACTCCAGAGTTCGATATACAGGGCCCGTAAAAACTGTGTCACTTGTTAAATTTAGCATAGCGAACTATATCTAAAGGACTCATTGCTACGGGGTGGCCTGGAAAACCACTTCTACTATACAGGGTGGACTTGAAATAGCTGAGAATATTTTAGGGGGTGGTAGGGTATCGTAAGAAATATATCATCATCATCATAAGCACTCCAGTTCAGTGATGAACCAAGGCTTCCCGCCCCAGCATCTTCCACATAATGCTCCTCCAGTTATTAATTCCTAAACTCCTAACTACCTTAAAGAAATCATCCGCCCACCTTAGCCTAGGTCTACCCTGCCTTCTCTTACCCACAGGCTTGCTGGATAGTATTTCCGATACTATCCCTCCTGCTCTTTAACCCAACCTAATGTTAAAGCCCTAATTAACTGCACTACGTTCACGCTCTTATATAATGAAGAAATATATATTAATTAGTATTAAAATATAATTAATAATATTAATTACGTATAACAGATACAATATACACGTAACAGTCACTACTGAGTACTTCAGAGAAACAGCTGATTCTAAGATGGTTTTAAGTAATAAAAATTTGATTCGCTTATATTTTCGATCCCCTACCAACCCCTAAAATATTCTCAGTTATTTCAAGTCCACCTTGTATACTCTCGTAAAGGCTACGGTGACCTGGCCAACCCCTTACAAGGGATAGTCAATAGGGAAGAAGTCACGGATTTTTATTAAATATATACATCTAAGGCCCAAGAAAAAGTCATCGATTGAGGTTCCACTATAATTTGATAATACATATTATTTTATCGTTAAACTTGAGATGAAAATAATTTAAATTTCTTGTTAATCTTTGCCCCAATTTCACATCAAAGTGAGATGGCGAGCTTTAATCACCTGTGCAATTTGGGAAAGCTCGTTATTTCATAATTTGGTTTATCATTTCGCTCGCAACTGAGAGTGTCTGAGATGGAGTAAGGTGGGATGAAATGGGGTGGTTTTAGGGTGGCAAGACTTTCAAGGTACTGGTACTCTAGGGCATAAATAGCAATTTTTATGTGACAGGTCCACGCAACCAGACGTTGGCTTATGGCATTTACAATACGACATTAATAACTTGACTTATCACATATATTTATATCCTTTGTCACGTTTAACATAAAAATCATTATTTTTAATAATTTGTGAACGCGTACATTATAATCTATCCTTAATTAGCATTTTTGTTAATATTAGATCTTTTTGGTATTATTTTTCACATTAAGGCCTCAAAGCAAATAACCCGATTAATGACACCGATAATAATGTCTTTTTTACACTTAACGACTTAGTTCCCATTCCAGTCTACTCTTAATGTAATTAATCGATTTTGTTACAGTCGTTAATGATATCGACAAAGTGCTACTAAAATAGCCAACCCTCTATTAAGTCAACAGGTCCCATTTATAACTAGATTATGAACGAAACCTAGAACAAAGATATTTGCTTTAGATAGTTTCTCAAAGTACACTTTACTAGCATCGAATTTGATTCGAATTCTGGTCAAATGAATGGTTTTTTGACCAACCAACCATACCTTAAACCAAGTTGACCCGTCAGATAATTATCACTAATTAACGAAATCAAATAGAGTCGATTTTTTTAAATGTTAAAAAAATCTCGCTCTATGAAATAAATATACCATCGACCCGCTGAAGGATGACATCTTGATTTTTAAGCTAGTATACTCTTATATAAAAACTGCTCGGTTGTATATTTAATTATTGTATAGTAATTTGAGTCATTTAATTATTGTATAAGTGAATAAATCAATACAAAATATATAGTACTGTGGATAATGTAAAAATTGACTATTGACTGTGTTGAGAATAAATATAAATCAATTCATGAAAAAAACTGAGTATCGAGTTAGCTCTTACTATTATTAGAACTTTCAATAGGAAATGTATATAATATTTTTAGATCGATATACATTTTATCAAAGAAGTGAGGGACGCTTAAGCCAATATTTTCTATTTTTTTCATCACTCACATATAAATATGTGGCAGTAAAAAGTTTGAGTGGTTTGTGCGAAGGCTTTTCACAAAAATATACGCCTTCTATCAAAAAGGACTAAGAAACTTCATTCTCCTCTGTATTAAATACAAATTCAATAGATATCCGATTAATAGTAATATAAAATAAATATAACTGACCGAAATCAATAAAAAATTAATGAGAACTTCAATAAGATAAGATCAAATCAAGAAATCTCTAAAATATAATATTAACCCATTTCCATCATAGTAAGTTATACTAATCTTATTCCATATTGTTTATTTTGGGTAAGTTTCCGATCGTTTAACACAATCTTGGGGTACACTTGGGGATACTCATGACTTTGAGGTATGTTTAAACGTTAGCCAATTTAATATTATCGTAAATGCAACTACAGTAATCCCTTGAGTTGGGGCTAAAGATATTACTAAACCAGGTCAACCAGCCTGGCTCTCTTAAGAGCAGATAACCACCTTTACTAATACATCTAAGTAATACTTAAATCTCTATTTTTATTGAACATAAAATTTATTTATTATATTTATGCCTTAACGGCATTGACTAGTAGCAATATAATAATAAAGTGACATTAAACAAGATAACATTGGAATAAAGTTCTAACAAATTTAAACAAAACGACGTATTATTATAATTAAAATATGAAGAAACGAGAGAAAAAAATGCCCGGCTAATAATCTTTCACTAAGCCATTTAGAGAGGTGAATTAAAAATGATATATTCAATGATGGTATCTAAATTTAAATAGGCCAATGATAAAACCAAGTCAAAATTAACCACTATAAATTATTAATTAATATAATACCACGGTTATCATAATGACAGAATACACTGAACTTGTAGTATTGATCGTAATGCTTAAAAATTAAGCGATTATTATAAAAATTGTTATTTGTTTAAATATAGGATTCTTATATTAAATTAGTGATTTATTCATAGTTTTTCTTGTATGTATAATAAAATGTCGAGATTAAGCTCGGCGAAATGGAAGGCTCGTACTAAAGGCATGGTTTATTCATTGAAGTCTAGTGGTGAGTTTTGTTCCCTGCATATAGGATAATTTCCCTAGACAAAGATAAACCCCTTCTATTCACATTAAATATACAAAGGATAAAAACACACGTGGAAATACATACATATTAACTAACTGACCTTTCAACGAAAATACCCGTATAATATGTAGACTCGTTTTGAATTAACTAATGTTATGTCACACTTTTGAATTCTAATACATACTTATGTATAATTCATATCCAAATTTGTATCGTTCGAATTTTATTTCCGAAACATATTCCGAAAATAGTTCCTTTATATTCAAAGCAAATCACATGGGTTTGATTATAATCTAAAA
Organism: Agraylea sexmaculata; assembly: GCA_022606485.1. NCBI lineage: Eukaryota > Metazoa > Arthropoda > Insecta > Trichoptera > Hydroptilidae > Agraylea > Agraylea sexmaculata. Next base: position 66,060 of record JAGTTH010001568.1, read on the forward strand.
AAGCGTGCTGATAATATATTTTGGGAAAAGATTAAAAATGAATATCACCCATGTCCAGTCGACTGTTTAAGAGAACATTTGAACTCCATTAGCTGCATTGTTCATACGACAAATTTAATTAAAATGTTCAGGCCTGACCTTTTCACGTGGCTATTTGCAAACTTTCTAAATTTTCAATGCAGCCTGAATGCGGTGACCGAAACATTTTTAGTCGATTACCCAACTTTCTAAATATTGCATTCCATATTATTTACAGTGTGGCAGGATAATTTCAGACCGCTATCTGAAAGCACATGGCCATGAAATGAGGGTAATTTGTAATATTTTATGTGGTGAGAAGTGCGCTGGGGCTTCTACAAGGCTATGAAAATTAAATTATTACTTCCCTTTGTTGCTTTTCAAATTTATAATTATTAATTACATTTTATGTAGATATTTCGTCAGTATATAATATAAATATATACACCTCGACTGAATCAAAATATGCAAATTGGGGTTAAGAACTTTGACCTTAAGGCTTTGTACGACAGTAAGTTGTCCAGTCCTTTGTTCGTAACTTTTATAAGGAATAACACAAATTAATCGCACACAAACAATTCAATATTATGCGGATAGATTGTCCTTCGAGTCCGGATCTTCTGATGGATTTAGGTGATTCCAAAAATAATTCAAGAGCTTCTCAACATTTTTTTTATTATTATTTAATTTAAAAAAAACCGTGACGCCTTCCTTATTGGCGGGAGGCCCTTTATAAGATGTTGGCCAGGCTACGTTGGCCTTTACGGGAGAATATAGTAGAGATGGTTTCCCAGGCCACCACACAGCAATGAGTACTTAAGATCTAGTTCTACCAAGTGACTCCGGTGCCGTGAATCGAACCCGGGAGTCTTCACTCACGAATCCGTTACACTAACCACTGGGCCACAAAGCGGCTCATTATTTAATTATATTCGATATAAATATGATTTAGGTTGATTTGTATATGTATGGATTGCATTTGATCAGTGTGTAATTAAATTGGTCAATATTGTTGTGGGAGAAAGGCTGCGCCCCCCAATTTGAGGTTTTCCGAACAGGGAGGAGGCGGCAGCGTCCTTCGGCCGATCAATACTGCGGCGCTGCCCCCCGCCAGTGGAGCCCCCCTCCATGTACGCCCCCGTGCCCCAGTGCATCATTGTTGCCAAGTGACACATTCGCATATACACAAATCATCTGCATCAATCATTGAAACAATTTATTAAAATCATTTTAATAAAAATTAAGAACCCATCTAAAAATATTTAAAAAAAATGCATTTTATCCGAGAAATTTTAGTGTCATTTGGTAAGGAAAGTGAAAGCCATGGCAACTAAAAGCGTCATAACAGCAGCTCGTTCAGGACATAAAGCCTGGGTCAATCAGGAACACATTACCATAAAACTATAACCTCAATATATACAATGATACGAATTTAATTCGTTCCGGGATCATCGTCGTATGTCAAAACAATCGTTTCTCAAAGCGATTTTTCCCGTACAATTCCAATCAAACTGTCATTAATCCGTTCCAACCCCTCAAAGTTTTTGAATAAAAAAAATGTTTTTGTAAATTTTGTAAAATCGGCAATGGATAATTGGGAGGTGGATAAAATAAATAAACTAGTAATAACGCATATATTAAATATTTATTGATTTTTACATATACACAATTCTGGCGCGAAATTCTAGTAGTGACCTTCCATAAAAATTAGCGATCATCTATAAAATTATCGCGCATAAAAATTCGTATCTCAAATTTTCGTCGTATGTCGAGGTAGAAATTCTAGAATTATTCGTCGTTTCTCAGGGCATTCGTATGTCGAGGTACCACTGTACTATCAAATCAATTTATCCCGTAAGAAAATCTTCATCCTTTTTTGTTTCGTATTTCTACCCCTAGTGTTAATGGCGTTGAGAGAGTAACGAAGACGTTTATTGTCTTAATGCTCGATTTTATACCCCATTGATGAGAACACAATGGGCAATTTCCGAGTGACCTTTTAGTGTTTGCGTGTGGACATTACAAACTTATTACCCCCTGTTCAAATGTCTGCCATTTCTAATTTTATACCCAATCGTTTGCTAAAAAATCTTAATTCAACATTTCAGTATATTAAGTACAAGACTAAAATAGATTTATATCTAATTTGGATCCAGAAAGGCCATTCCTCCTGGACGCAGCTGTCGATAGGCAATTTCGTGAAGCTACGAGTATTTTATCCCCAAAAAGTCTTCCGCCTATTGCAACCAGTGCTGGGTAAACCCATTTATAGGCTGTCCCATTTAGAGTACCTAAAAAATCTTTCTTTGCTCGGCTTGATTGAGTGGCTTTCCTTCCTACAGTTGAATTGATTTAACGACCAAATTGAACCTCAGCAATATGATTTACAAACAAACCTCCCCAACACATTTTATCCAAATTGGTACGGAATTCCAAAATATAAAATGTGTTCACTAAATTTTATTAAGTCGGTCTATAATTAAAACATTACTTTATAATAAAATTTTACGCTAAGGACGCTTAGTCATCCACATATTAAAAATAATATATTACGACAAAAACTCAAAACTCACTCGAATAAAAAAATATTCGATTGGCTATCGCAACTTGGATATCGGGAATAATATTATTAAAATCCCGTTTAATTATTTAATCCAGGTTTACTGTAATTTCCTAGATTGTATGGTGAATACTTAAAACGATTATTAAATCGGGCAGAACTGCCTTGTCGGTGACTTGTGTAACTAATAGTTAAATAGATCAAAAGCGTCTCAGGGCAAATAAGTAAATATAATATATTATCAAATAGTTGTTATCAAAAAGATAAGTTGAAGAGAGCATTTGAGGTTTTTAGTGTATTTTTTAATTATATTTAAGGAAAAAATACCATCAAAGTATCGTCAATAGTTAATATACCGTCTTAATGTATTTTTGTCACGATAATTTTTTTTTTAATTATTTAATATATTTGAACCCATTTCATCTTGAATGCAAAACAAAACTGAGATGCGCTGGAATTAAATTAAAATATGATGCCTTATTTCTAAAGCGTCCCATTGTTGGAGATATGAAACGTGCCGAGTCTGTTGTGTAAATTTAGCAGATGTCTTGCACTGAAAGCTGAAAGCTGAAAAATTAACATGGGAATGACACAGGCTCTTTTAGACTTTCTAATGAAAAAGGTTGTTGTGGCCAGCTTTGTATACTCTTAGTCAGGCATTTCCCATTACTGTGGGAATGCGGACGACCAAGATTCCACAACCCACCGATCGTATGAGATCATTTCACTATTATACTTCCATATGGAATTTCAGCAAAAATAATCTTTAAATAGTAATTTATTTATTGAATGACTTTGATGGTTACACGTGGATGTATTTTCGTTTTGAAGGACGTTCCTGTATCGATCCCTTGGTCTTTGACGTTTCAAAATTGTTTTTGTCACGTATCCGTTGCTAGCTCGGAAATTAAAAGCTTCGGAATGAATTAACAGTTGCCTTGGAATTCTTTCTCCAAAAAAAGTGTAGTATCGAATAGGAAATTGTATGTTATACGAGGCCACTATTTTCAAGGATATAAGGCTCTTTATCTTGAATGACATAGAAAAGCCTTATCAGCAGTTCCTGGTTCCGTGTTGTATCGGTACAAAATGGAAACCATATGGCAGCTCGTTTATCAGCTCATAAATGCAGCTGTAAATCGCATAAAATAGAAGGGCAATTTTCCAGTAAGGGTCTAAAGGCCATCCATAAATCAAGGAGGCTCTTTTATTGGCGCGTTAGTCTCTCGTAATTGTCTGAATCCATCCCTCGAGAGAAAACTATGCTTTAAACAGTCTCGTGCCAAACTAATTGTTTGAGTTATTTAAAATATCTGTGCTGACTGAACCGAAACTAATTGGCCTCGAGTTATTCTAATTTTAGTACTTGGGATATTTTTACCAGACCACCTGTCCGTTGGCCAAGTGACGTATGGTGAATTACGTCAATGTTGGAATTAATCAATAATATTTTTTATATATGACCATTCTAAAATACAACCCAATTTAATATATATACATTTAGCAGAATGGTTTAATTTTGAATGCAAATGAGTGGACTTTGCTACATTTACTTGAACAAAAGCGAATGGCTTTTGAGTTTGCTTTTTGGCAAAATTTTTGCACAATGGCAAACGGCTGGGCTTTAAATCATGGCAGCCATGTTAAATGACCCAAAAACACTTTCTATCCCTAGAAACTTACACATACATTAACATCAAATATATTATTCCAAATATAAAAGAGGCAATACGGTTTCGAGTACCGTGAAAAAGGTACTTCAGTTTTCATTTCCTTTTGATAATTCTACATTACCATTTTATATAGTTTAGTTACACGTGTATCAAAGGCTCTAAAGACATATATTGAATGCGTTGTTTTAGATTGAAAAATTTAAATTAATGACTGGAAGAAACTGCATTATGAACATTCAAGCAAATGCGCCCACTTTTGAGACTGAAATAAAATATGAGGATAAAGTTTTCCCGGCGGATTTATTAGACACACGTTAGCAATTCAGCATTAGTATAATTGAAACAGGAAAAATTGTATATATAAACTGCAGAAACAAACTCACTGGAACGTTAAATTGAAATCTATATGCTTTGGTTAAGTGTGTTTTCTTGTTTTCTATGTATTTTATATTGAATATATAAATTTCCTTTTAACTAAATGAATTCACACTCCCAATGTGAATTGTTCTGTTTTCTATTACTGTATAATTATTATATAATAAAAAACATCTATTATTTCATCTCACGCAAGCAATTACGTATTCTTATTCTATTAATATAAATATATATAAGACTACGATACTAGAATAACATAACAGGATGGGAACCCAAAGCACTATGATGAGACCTCGTCAAGCCAAGTCTTATTTAATTATTAACAAAATATCAGAAGAAAGATATAAGAAAATAAATACAGAGGAGATAAGAATATATTTTACAAAAGTGATGAAGAAATATTAAGTAAATAATTTGAAAAAAATATATAAGTACGGTAAAAAGATCAGATAAAACAATCATCTTAATTTTCAACATATTCTTCATTTTATATTTCTTATTCTTTTACTTGTTCCAGATTCAATTCTTTCATTTGTTTTATCGTTATATATTTCTATATTGTAAGGGTTTTTTGAAGAGAATTATATAAATATATCAATGAAAATCCCAGGATGGTCTTTCATAATCAACATCAACCAGCACATTCAGTAAAAATTCAAAGTTTCTCTGACCCTTTATTCGAGGCATAATGCGCCCTTCTAGTTATTAATAGCATTTTTTATAATGTATAATAAAACTCATCTCCTAAATCTCAGCTTTGAATTTTTTTTAAATTTAATTAACATATTTCGACCTCAAATATTATTATAAAAATCAACGCATCACACTGTAGTAAACAACAATTAAGGGTTGAAATAGGGGCGGGATAATGTTTAATGGAGCCTCATCAATAATTCAACTTGGGACTATCAAACCGATTCTGATCCTTCAATTTATTCATAAATGCAAGCTACAGTCTCTATTTTCCGATAACGCCATGATTTATTTTAAAACAGACTTGGTCAAGTAATGCACGGTGTATCCATTTTTAGTTAAGCTCTATGAATTTTTCAATGATTTGTACTCTAAATCTGTTCAGTGACATATGTCAGGATCGAAATATACTCACATGACACTCCCTGTCACGTACCGCTGATTTCTTCTATCGAGTTTCAGGATATCGATTTTACATTTCAGTCAAGGCTTACTACAATACTATTTACTAATAATGATTCGATTATTACACTAATATTCGCAAACACTCAATGCAAAAAAATACTTGTTGCTTAACACTCTTTAGGTGATTTATACTAATATTAGCAATAGGAAATTATGTTACTGACAAAAAGTTTTATATGGAATAAGCGTCACAAATCAGGGATGGTCAATCAATATAATTTGTATGTGTGTCCAGCTCACAATAAAAATTACATACTGTGTATATATACTTAGTTTTAGTATATAAAGAGTATTACATAACGCGTTGCGGCGTCGAAGGGTGGTATTGCGTCACTGGAGCCACCCCTTAGCCACCCCCTTCCATACAGCCTTATATCGACCAGGCTGGGTACGGGGCGGTGAGTATCCCATACAAAATATACAACATATTTTATATACAACTGACAACTATAATAATTTATATAAAAAATATATAGCTGTTTAAATAGTTATAAATGCATAGCTCGACAAACAGCTGAATAAAATGATATATGATTTTATGACAAGAAAACTAATTTCATACGTGATTTTGGCGAGATTGAAATGGAATATTTTATTTGGGAGAATATTTGATAGCTTTATGAATATGTTTTCAGCACGTGCATATTTCCTGTAAAGGCAACACGTGTCTGTATAATACACGGAAACAACCTCACCCTATTCAAATTTCTCCATATAAAAAGTCTCTATGGCCTGGAAACCTCGATTCATAATTGCAAGCCTTCAACTATCGTCTCATGTAAATAAAAAAGAGCACCCAAGACTTGATGCTACCATAACGAGCGATCGAATATCTAAAAATATCATATTTACATATTGCTTATAAATTACAATATCCTGTATGTATTACTCTTTAATAGTGGAGACAGGAAATTACTACAAACTGCATCAGCGTTCCAATATCGTCTTCCTGCCTCCGTAGTTCTATTGATTGAACGGTTTCATAACTTTATTTATTGAAAATATCTAACTTGTATTAGGTATTTTTGTCGTCGTTCACAGAGGAAGGGTAGCATTTCACAAAAAGGTGTTGATAATGGGGGCTCAGTAACGAAGTATCTGATACTGTAGGACTACGCCCTTACAAACTGTACATACAATTTCCGCATAACACAGGAACACCTTTCACCGCTTTTATCGCAACCTTTATATTGGGTTACCGTTCGTGAGAATACATACTGAAAAATATTTATTCATACATACATACATATAATCTAACGAGAATTCGTTGTGGAACTTTGTCGAAAGTCGGTCGTTACAGAAAGTGATTTGTGTGAATCCTATTTCTGCTTCACTTAACTCCTCTCTAATATAATCACCGCTGAATTTTCACTCTGAATTGATTAACCAGAAAGGATCCAAAATTAGTACAGCAAAAAATGATATTGATTTATTTTGTACATTTACAAAACACTAGAATTGTTTTAGTGAAACATAATGTAGTTTACTTTCGATTTAGGGGATTTATATTTATAAATAGCTTTCTTTAAAAATATACAAGGTGTCCGGTAAAGAATAGAACAAACACACTGCCTGCTCAAATATAAAATAAATCTATCACCAGTTAGAATTACAGGAGAAAAAAACCACATTAATATTACTTCTTTTGTTCACCATGATCATAAAAATTATATTCATATTATATTTCACGATAACAATTCAGTTAATATTATGACTTGGTATCCTTTGTTAAAGTAGTTTTTTAAATAAAATCTATTAGAGTATCTAGTACATATATAAGAAAATAGTTATTGCAATTATTTCGTGAAAGAGAATGAAAAATCAGCAACATTGTATGTATTGTGGTGCTTCTACCAGTAACGACGAGACATAATATGTTCTATAATATAACTTCAAACGACTTTGCAACAATGTAGATTAAATATTTAAAACAAACTAGAATCAAAATAAAATTGCTAAAAAACCTGAAGCAATGGGGTAACTGTTAACAAAAAAAAACAAAATCATTAATAAATAGGTATCTTATTCTAAAAATACTTTTCATAATGTCAAAAATATGTTTTCATGTAATGTGATTGCAGCTACACCTGTTCAAAGGTACAAAATCTAGTAAAAGATTTAGTGATCAATCGGAATAAAGTGTATAAATAGTATTTGTAAGGTGGGCGGTGGCGCCTAGACGGCTGGGCGCCGCCCAAGTCCCCACAACAACCACCCTTAAAACCACCCTACAAAAACCCACCCCGTTGCCAAGTGCAGCCTTGCTCCATACAATTTAAAATTGACTCTCCACTTAGATATATGTTACTATGAACATTCAACCTGGTATACCTGAAATATTGAAAATATGATTGAATGGCTACAATAAATTTTATTTCATTCATCAATCTGCCGATGAAATAAAATGGTCGATATTCAAAGCATAATAATAAGATCTAAACTACCTCCATCCCCTATAATAATGATTGAGCTTGAACACGCAACTAACACTTAAACTCATAACGAATGACCCCTCACATTTTGACACTGTGACACACTTTACACAAAAGTAATATTCAATTAATCAATATATGGATCAAATTACCATTAATATTACTTTTATCGTATCAAGATAATTTAAACTTGATAAATATATAACATGAAAACTAACGTCACAGTTGGCAAGTTGTCGATTTAATCTTAGCTTTTATATTCATTTTTCGAGAGTCACTTCAAAGAAATCAATCAAATTTATCAAAAGAGCTCTTGACACTTATTGAGATAATATCTTTGAAGCTTTTCATTTTCATTTTAAAAGCGTGTTTTGGGGAAAAGAGATGCGTTTATAACGGGTCTGAGGTTGATAAGGGTCGTGTTGAATTATGTAAAAATATTTTCACGGCATAAGACTGGATCGATTGAAGAGGCGCCGCGACGTCCACAGAAGGGCGTCGGTGCACAACCGCTACGATGACCCCATTTCCCATCATGTTTACCTTCTGAAGGCTCATCACCATTTTGAATAATTAATTTTATGACTATATTTTTTAATGATTGTTTTTTTTTGTCTCGTTTCAGCGAAAATTTTATTATTTTATGTGATCTTCTATGCGGCGCTGATTGGCTTCTTTGCCATTATGTTGGCCGTTTTCTACCAGACCTTGGACTATCGAACGCCAAAATGGCAGCTGGATAGCTCCTTGATCGGCAGTAACCCAGGTAAACTATTGAACTAATCATATAATACATATTTCAGATGATATGATTTTAATTGTGTCTTTATTCAGGTCTTGGATTCCGGCCAATGCCACCGGAGTCCAACGTTGAGAGCACACTCGTCTGGTATAAAGCAAATGACGAGGGAAATGTCAACTACTGGACCAATGAAATTGATAATTTCTTAGAAGGTAAATAAATAACTAAATCATATACAATAATTTAATGACGATGATGACAATTTTTATTAACCGATCATCCCGATTGACTATAAATTTCTATGGTAATTCGATTCATTTATTTCGGAGAACCTAAATATAAAATTATGTATAAAGAGTATCCGTAATTTGTAAAAGAATCTTATTAGAATTTTTAAAAATCAAGTTGGATATAGAATAGCAAATTGGGTTTATAGGACTGCACTTTTTTGAAGTCTATGGTTTTTGCCAACAAGTACACAATCACACAATCCTTAGAAGGGGAAATCGATTAATATATCTATTGAATATAATAACCTTAATTGGAATTGAAAATAGGGAAATGTGGGTCCCATTTACCCCAATTACTATTCTATACAAAACCTTACACTTTATGAATGAAACTTATATGTAGACGTTTATATAACATGTAATTACATATTACATTAATTATGGAACATTTCCTATTTATTATCATGTTTTCTTTATATGGGTTTCAAACATCAAATACTCTAAAACAAAAATGTGTATGAAAATTACCTCAAAAACAGAGTTTCAAGCCCTTTTAAAAATTTGAAAATGTTGATTAGTTTATTAGAATTACTAAATCGTTGATGAAAGTGTTTATTATCCGATTTGTTCGTTAACCGATTATCGACTATTTATCGACTATTATTCGTTGAGTGTGTGGTGATTTTTTTAGAAATCAAGTGTTTCAAATACAAATCATCGAATCCGCATAATGCATAATATTAATATTATTTAACAATATTCCAGTAGATTCTCGTAAACATTCGCACAAATACATTCGCGCGAGAATGTCTGTATGCGGCATTACACAATAAGCATCCTTAACTCATCTTAGTTTTTATACGGAGTTCATATTGAGATTATGATATATTATTATGATTTATAGTGTACAGGAAACCAGAGAACGTACCCCATGCTACTGAAAATCGTGTAAGCTGTGACTTTGAACATCCTCCTCCTGGTGGAAAGGTTTGCAATGTGCCTGTGGACCAATGGGCGCCATGTGTCTCTGCCAACAACTTCAACTACCATAAATCCGCCCCCTGTATATTCCTCAAGCTCAACAAGGTAATTAATTAATCACATCATCATCCCATCGCTTGCTCTCAATATATAATTCAATAATCTGATTTATAGATTTACAACTGGCAGCCACAAACATACAACGACTCCGATGTACTGCCAAACAATATGCCTGACGAACTTAAAACCCACATCAAGAACGAGAGACTCCGACACCCCAAGAGTGTAAGTTTCCATATCGAATATATTTATTATAATTATTTATATTTGCGTGTATTTTAGGTGGATACAGTGTGGGTGTCTTGTGAAGGAGAGAACCCAGCCGATATTGAAAATATCGGTGCCATTCAATACATCCCTCAGCGTGGTTTTCCAGGCTACTTCTTCCCTTTCACCAATATTGATGGCTACCTTAGCCCGTTGGTAGCTGTCTTCTTCGAATCACCCAGGCGTAAGTACTTAATTATTTTAAAGTCGAACTAATGTGGAAAAAAATGAAACACTTATTATATCTTGCCTTAGACTTTTTAATCGATCACATCTCTCCCTTATATATGTAATTTTTTTATCCTTTTAATGATTTATCAAAGGTTTACAATACATGCAACAGTGGCAATTTCCTCAAACCCCGTCCAAACTATTGAATTTATGATAAAATGATGTATTGTCGGTTTCATGATTCGATGTCTTTGGTAACAGTTAAATATATGTTTATACATATCGGTTGATCGATCATTTTAAGGAAAAAGGGCGTATTACGTTATCCGTCCTTATTCGACCTAACTCCTCAATTAATCCATCTACAATAAAATCACATATCTCTTCTTTGTTCATATCACCCATATGTTATATGAAAAAAATCGAATCTAACCACAAAAAAGCTAAACTATGTGAAGAACATTGGATTAAATTCATAAAATTTCTATTTGGGATCATTATTTTCAAGAATTGGTTGGTTACCAATCACTAGTTTTAAGGTCTTACCGGATACTCTACATTTAAAAGAAGGCAATTTTCAGTTCAAGGATAATACATACTTCATTCTACTCTACTTAAATCTTAATAATACAATTTATTGTCGTAAGATAAAAGATACTGTGAGGTTAATTATAGTATAGAGGAGAGACAGGGAGGCAGTTGCCCCGGGGGTGGCACATAGTTGGGGGCGCCAAAAACCAACTGATCTGGCTAATGTATTGACTTTTGGAATGAAAATGGATGGATTTTAATTTATCATGAGATATACATTGTTCATTTTATAAATTTTCGGAATGTGTTCTTTACATTTTATGTAAAAAAAATAATTCCGCATGTATAAGACTAGGATCCTAAATCATTTTTTTTTAAATGAAGAGGGGGTGGTATCTTTAGGGTTATCACCTGGGAGCACTAATGCTACGCCACCGATGAATATGAAATATATGAAATTTTGACATGGGCTATTACCAAGACTGAGAAGGATAGGCTACTTAGGTTCGAGCGGAAGATTATTAGAAGGATCTTGGGTCCTGTTCAGGAGGCACCAGGACTATTTAGAATTAGACGGAACAATGAGATTAACTCATTATATAAGAGCGTGAACGTAGTGCAGTTCATTAGGGCTTTAACATTAGGTTGGGTTAAAGAGCAGGAGGGATAGTATCGGAAATACTATCCAGCAAGCCTGGGGATAAGAGAAGGCAGGGTAGACCTAGGCTAAGGTGGGCGGACGAGTTCTATAAGGTAGTTAGGAGCTTATGTATTAATAACTGGAGGAGCATTAAGTGGAAGATGCTGGTGCGGGAAGCCTTGCTTCATCACTGAACTGGAGTGCTTATGATGATGATGATATGAAATTTTAAATTATTTCAAACGTATTTTCATTCTGAATACCTGCAAGTCAGGATATACGTAGTTTTTATGATTTCAATTTGGTTTAAAACAGCTGATCAAGTTAACCGGTGACCGGGTGGCGCCTGCGCCTGTGACCCAGTATCGCCACCGGCACTATTGATTCACATTGCTCCTTCCATATTAAAGTTGATGCACTACTTTAAAGCATATCTAGGCTCTTATACAATACTATTATAATCCCATCAAAGCTAAAGGATAAAGCTTCTACACGAATATTGAATAGCTAGCAATCGATGAAAAATCAGATGAACAACGACAACAGTTTCCCAGGGATGGGTACAATTTTCACTTTGAATGTATTCATTGTACAAAGGATCGGAACCAATATTCTATTTATAGATTCAATATAATAACAATGTGAAATACCATAGCAATAGCTTAGGGGATAAGACGCGTGGCTATAACTACTGTAGTCATGGGTTCAAATCCCGCTTAAGTCATTTTTTTTTAAATTGATTTGATCGGTTATTACGACTGGGAGATCGCGAATAATATTAATAAAATCGCGATCGATCGTCTTGATACAGATTTCCGGGATTATAAAGAAAATACTGAGGCAATTATTAAGTTGGTGACCTGTGTAACTAGTAATAGTTAAGATCACCGACAGACAATTATACCGTTGTTGTGTATTAAAAGCCCTCTCAAAAAAGACCCTCTTATAAGAAGAGCTCTTCGGGGCGTAAATAAATAAAATAAAAAGGAGAATTTTTAAAAATTGTGTATCTGGGTGTCACAATATGCTCGAACTCAAAAAAAATTAAGTTGTTAGGTTTTTCTCTTTTATTGCCATCTAGTCTATAAAAATACTAAATTCTCTGAGAAATAAGAATATTATTTTCCCTTTGTCCCTTTTTAGACGTGTAGATTCAGAGGAGTTAGCTCAGATTTAAAAAATGTTCTAATTATTAGAATGAAGATGATGATAAAGTGACTGTGTTGATGATTTATTCTCAGTTCGGTTTGTCATTTAGTACATTACGTAAATATTTTTTTTCAATGAAGAAGTATCTAACTATTTGGTCACATTATTAATATACTTTAAATCAAATAAGCAATAAGCAATCAAATCTTGTGATGAATGTTAAAAAGCCGCGTCCACCGGTTACGAATTATTTATGGGGCAATTCCGAAGCAATTAATTTATATTACTATACGTACACATTTTATACAATATGCTAATTAGGCCAGTACTAACCTACGGTGCAGAAACATGGGTTATTACCAAGACTGAGGAGGATAGGCTACTTATGAGGAGGATCTTGGGTCCTGTTCAGGAGGCACCGGGACTATTTAGAATTAGACGGAACGATGAGATTTACTCATTATATAAGAGCGTGAACGTAGTGCAGTTTATTAGGGCTTTAACATTAGGTTGGGTTAAAGAGCAGGAGGATAGTATCGGAAATACTATCCAGCAAGCCTGTGGGTAAGAGAAGGCAGGGTAGACCTAGGCTAAGGTGGGCGGACGAGTTCTATAAGGTAGTTAGGAGTTTAGGTATTAATAACTGGAGGAGCATTAAGTGGAAGATGCTGGGGCGGGAAGCCTTGCTTCATCACTGAACTGGAGTGCTTGTGATGATGATGATGATACGTACACATTAATTTTACGTTTGAAATTTTCAGCTATAGTAATAAATTGTATCGTTCTAATAATTCGTGAATATAGGAAGTTATGTCTTTTGTGTAGCCTTACTATAGCAAAGAACTTTTTTTATTTGGGATTTATGAAGTCTGGATTCTACAACGTTAAACCAGAGACCATGCTTTAAAATATAGCTAAAATTATGCTCATTGGCACAATTTTTTATATGTATTATTATCAATTTAATAATAATTTGTATTCGTATATTTTCAGCCGGAGTCCTGATCAACATAGAATGCAAAGCGTGGGCTAAGAATATTTACCACGATAGACACGAGAGACGCGGCTCCGTCCACTTCGAGCTCATGGTGGATTAAAAGCCCATCTCTCATCACAATAATATGTTTAAAATAACAATATATATATATATATATATAAACACACAATTACATCATAAAACCAACGCCCATCCAATCGAACATTATCCATGTATGATTTCATTAAATTCACACATCAATACACCAATATGAAGACATGACACACATAATAATAATATTGTATACAGCAAAGCTACTATACACACCCACATTACACTGCCTATCGGGAGTGAGGTCTGATTAATGGTTTCTAGTTTGTGTTTTAACGACGATGATATTAATATTGTTTTATTGTATTGTTGTTAAGTTGACATGCTTGTACAAAACGTGTTCATTGTGTGTGCTAGTATTGAATGAATGATAGAGAGATGAATGAGTGTGTATCATTCACTGAATTATATAATTATGTATGTAATCACGTTATTTATATATATATGTATGTACCGTTATTGAAAATAAGGCCCCTGAGTGTGTTTTTCAGTGTTTGTAGTTCACATCTGCATTCGACCAGCAGCTTTGGCAAAGTAGGGCGTACCAGTGAATTTGTATGAGAGTGCATGACGGGGTGGGTGAATGCTGTGGGCCACCTTCGTTTCGTTAGGCCTTTCTTTATGTTTAGTACGTTTAAAATATATATATATATAATAATAATATGTAATAAATTTAAAAAAAAACATGTATGTATAATATATAAATTGTAATCGAATGAACGGACGGTTTGAATCTTTGCTCGATGAATTCAATTCATCAACATCACCACACACGAATACCGTGCCGCGAATGTAATTAACGAACGGGCAGATTACATTAAACAATAAATATAAAAAATACGAAGAACGCGACGGCGCGAGTTAGAATGATTGTGTGCGCGAGTTTTAGTGATTGGACAAACAAGCAGCTTGCAGGCGTGTAGGCGACCTAATAATATTGGGTGGCGGTTTACATAGATAATATCATAGATTCATATATTAATAATTGACATTTAAAAAAAATAAAAAATGATTATTTAATTATCGATATAATTATTAATACTTAGTTGACCTTTAATAAGTAATCACTAGCTAATTTTAAAATGAATATATTAAAATTCTGCCCTGCCACTTGTTAGAGACCTAGCTACATGAGTCGTGCCAGTCGGTGAGATCGCTTCTCAGCTATTCAAGCAACTGTGAAGATTCTTCATCATGGTTGTCCGCATTATTCGTGTTGTGATAGGCGAAAGTGAGGCTGAGTGCATGTGTTGACAATTATTATTTATTTATTATTGTGTTATTTAATTGATAAAACAAAAGGGTGCGGTGCGACGCGACGCGAGAGACGAGTACATTGAGAATGAAGAGGAAAAAATATATATATTGTGTTGTGTAAATAAGATTTCGTTGTTCAGAGTAAATACTTCGACAAGGTGAAGAATAAAAAAAATACTTAATTGATAGAATGAGATTTGCAAAATCAATGTGAACTGTATCGTTTATTATATTATAATAATTATAGTGATAATATCGCAGTGGGTGCCACCACGGCGCCGCACTACATGTTAAGCACTGTTACGCTAGTTTTTAAAAACGCAGATATTAATACAACTACAATTTGAATAAATTAAATGAGAGAAAAAAATTGTTATAAATAGTCAGTATGTACGTACTTAAGTGTTATCTGTACTCCATATAGTTTAGATTATACTTTTTAGATCTATCCACCGACACCGTAATCAAAACATTGTAAATGTACTAAGAGTATGCGAGTGAGGAGATGGGGGTGACATTTAAAACAAACAAAAAAATACACAACCAAAAAATCGCGAATTATATGTATTAAAAATACGTTTGATATTTGTATAATTTAAAATTTAAAAAAAATATAAAAACACACATACACACGGAGAAGTCGACGACTCCGGCGGGCGGGGGGTTGATTATTGTTGAGGGCTGAGCCGATCTTCCTCCACCCGCGGTCCTGAAAATAAAACAACAAACACTTTATGAACGGAAGGTACATTGGAAACACCTGGGATTGTGACCGGGAGATGCTTTGAGCGAATTTAATAATTAGATAAAAGACCGCGGACCGCTGCAGCAAGACACGACTGCCTTTCATCTGTGGACGCGACTCACAATAAATAAATTAAAAACTATTTCTTATCGTACATCATATTATATTATATTCAAAGTGTATATGGTGTGAGAAACAACACGATTATAAATATTATACATATTATGATTTGTTAGTGATTAAGTTTAGCACATGTTTGGCGGATCCCGCGGGCGAGAAGGGGGCAAAATATTAGTATTTTGGGGGGCTGGTGCTCTGTCATTGGGGCAGGGGGCCAAA
Source organism: Agraylea sexmaculata (assembly GCA_022606485.1). Taxonomy (NCBI): domain Eukaryota; kingdom Metazoa; phylum Arthropoda; class Insecta; order Trichoptera; family Hydroptilidae; genus Agraylea; species Agraylea sexmaculata. Next base: position 82,475 of record JAGTTH010001568.1, read on the forward strand.
ACTGGGGGCAGCGGGGGGCGTCATTGAAGGCGACCCGTGACAGAGCACGCGTGTACAAAAAACAATTATTAAGTGTGCATTTAAATAACTAATATGAACAGCATGCAGACAAGTTTCAGAACAGTACAGTAATTAAATAATCATTTCAAAAAACAACAAACAATTTCATTTTGTGCTTAATGTAAACATTTTTAAAAGAAATTAAATAAAACATCAATAGTGGTTATAAAATATACAAGGCTTTTCATTTCATATCCAACCCACCATACCCTTCCATATTCCAGTCAATCACCACAAAATATCCTCTTTATTACTCATAATGTTTGTAGAGCAAATGTCAAACATGCTCAAATGCGAGATATGTACATTAATTATCAACAGCCGTGATTGAAAACACCCCACAACTAGTATTTAAGTTCAACTCTATGCGTATCTAAAGTTACATTACATTTTTTACAAAGAAATAGAGTAAAACTCCCACATATTTGACTTGTGTAGTCAAAAAATAAATAAACTATGAAGTACTCCCAGTTTCTTATGTTTGTAGAGTATGTCTCCGCCATACACCATATTGTCTCCAATCTATACATTTTGTGTGCATTAAATCCTAATGTTGCGGTGTGATCAATCACGGCCTTTGGATATGTCTAAAGAGAGACATTTACTCGATAAAAAAATTACTCATCCAACTGGACCTTAATCAATAATAAAAAAATATGTACCAATAGGCTGTAAATATTAAATCGTCAATTATAAAAATTCATATAAAGTACATGTATAATAAAAGTACTAGATAACTTAAACTATGTAGTATTTTTTTTAATAAGTTCTATGTGTTACTTATTTTACACACCAATTGAAAGTAAATGAACAATATCCACTAGTGATCTGTTTTTTAAAATATTAATCAATATGCAATATAAAGACAACATTACTATAATATGACATGTATTATTCGATGGAGAACAGGTTAATTGTGTTTTAAGGTAGGTTAAATAAAAGTGGGGTTCAAATATCTTAATTTAAGATTTCTGTATACAGAGTGAAAAATGTTTGGAGCAAACCCACACTATGTATTTTCATAAATATTTAAAAAATAATAAGCATGCCATTATTTTATTTTTTGTGCTGTAGCGCCATCTGGACAGCGCAGATATGTATTTATGCACTTCCAGTTAACGCGAACAGCTAACATCCCGCGTACTTCCACTGGTCTCTTGTCTACCAGCCTTGGACGGGGGAGCATGCCGCTCACAGGCGCTCTTGATTTGTATAGTTAACCTCCAAAATAAACACACTTGTCCAGTGTCTCTCATCTTTTATTTCTACTCACACTCCTGCACTGATATCCCGGCCCCACAATCATGGGGGCAACTACCCGTTCCCCATAGTGCAAAATGTTCCTTTTCATATTATGGGCACCGGTAGATGGCCCATGGAGTTGGTCCAATCAATGCAGGGTGTGAAGTAAAAGATGATGATAGACTAGCCAGTATTTATTGTAGGTTAAGTATACACAGGAGGAGCGACAGACTACAACCTGCCCGTCCGAGGCGACTCACATGAGTGCCGTGGAAGTACACGGGATGTTAGCGATTCACTTTACTCGCAGCGGCTAGCTGGAAGCGCATAAATACATATCTGCACTGTCCAGCTAGCCCTACAATATCTTCTATATTGAAATAGAATTATTATTTATGCATGTGTAAATATTGTAAAGCCTGAAGAAAAGTTTATTAATGATAAGTACATTCTATGGTGCCCTTTATAATATTTATAAGTTATCTAACGCCTAATAAACCTTTTATATGTATTTACTTAGGTAGATAATAAAAAACGAGAAGATGTGCTATTGTACTATAATTTATTATAAATAACTGTACTAACTTGTGATCACATAATTATTACAACAAAAGAATACAGTAAGGATATTCACTTATCTTAGAATTACAAAACTATGTCTTATCAATTATATTTAATCTAATTAATCTAAATGGTAAGGTTGAATTTAACTACATACATTTTATCAATAACTTCTCAATCTTCATTTATTATTATGAAACATTTTAAACAATTCTGTATTTTTATTGCATAATCCCTTGCAGGATTAGAAATTTTTTATTCAGAATTGTGACAAACTCATAAGTAGAGCTCGGTTACGTGGGTGCAGTGAAGTTCCTTGGACACTGGACAATGCACGGGTTATATTTTTATTAAATCAGTATATTATAAAAAAAATGTATAATTAATTTATAAATACATATCAGAGAATTGACATAAAACAATACAATTAAGCTAACAATATCAGAGAACTTAAATAAGAATAATACAATTTACCTATTAATAAAAATATATGATAACCCGTGCAGTGTCCAGTGCTCCAAGGCACTTCGGTAGACCTTCGGATCCGACCTATGCTCTTCAGTTACTATAGTGTAGTTGTGTAAGAATTGCCATACAACACTTGTATAATATGAAACCTTACTCTTCTAATCTGGTAATAATCGGAGCCAGTTAACTTATTCCAAATTGGACTAATTGTTATATATTTCATTAATGTTATAATAATGAATCATTAATATGTAACTCCATGAAGTGACCTGCATTAAGGTCAGCAGCAGATGGATAACTAGAGTGCATGTGCAGTAGTATTGATCCAGCGACCACTCGGACGGGTGACCTCTGTTATATAAGGAGACAATGCTTTATTCATACTCTTGAAATGATACACGGGGTATACGGTTTAATAATGTATTTTATTCAACAGTGTTTCGACTCTCAATAAGTCTCATCAGGTAGGTTAGATTACCCACGACACTGTGTTTACTGTAAAGGGGCAAACACAGCGGGAAAGTATGCATTTCAGAATAAGGATAAAGGATCGGAAAATGGGAGGAGCTTCCTGTCGATGAAGATGCACGGGCCACGCTCGCAACCTCAGCACAACAGACCTGCGAACAAAAAATCAACATATTTAATAACGATAATTTAAAATATAAACTTTATATTGTATGAAGTGCAATTCAGACCTATCATGTAATATCACTAATGTATCAAACTACATATTTTTTGGCTCTATGTATGTTTCATCATTTGAATGTAATATGAGATTAAGTAATGTTTGTTATACTTACAAGTCGTGCGGGGGCGGCGCGCTGAGGTTCCGGCATCTCAAAGAGCAGGCGCATGCTCCGGGAGGGGAGACACCAGACAGGGCGTGGCTGCATTCTGAAAAACTGCATAATTCTCGGGGGCGCAGTGGAAATACATACAACGCAAAATTGACAATGCATAATTTCAATCGCAAATGGCAGTCTTTTATTCAAAAGTTAAAAATTAAAAAAAAGACCAGCTTCATTTGCCAAATTGTAACTAGACAATCACCTATTGATTATTCATCCATGAACCAGTTTCAAGTGGTCATTTGTCCTAATTTGTCTTCAGCCGATTTTCCAATGGCCGCCGCATATCCGACCGTCTCCATCTGCAACATTGATAAAACTTCAATTGGTTATCGAAATCGGAAAATACTGCGTAAATTGCTTCTTAATGTATAAATCAGACCGCTGTAGTATAATGTTGATCATCAATTAATTTATGAGCTAACCATTAGAATTTATATCATCATGTTAAGACTTTCGAGAATACAAGATGGCGGCTGGCGTCACCTTGGGGCAGATCGATAATTGGAAATGTGAAGTCTTGGAACAGGATTACAGGATTACGAGGAGACATTGCGAGACATTGCAGGATTCAGGCGAGGGCGGCTCAGGGGGCGGACATGGCGCGGCGGGGAGATGGACGCGGATTAGGGGTGCACCATCAAAGATGGCGGCCATGACTGGCAAATAGTGGACTTGGTGATATTACGGAAAATACAGCGGCGGGATGACAAAGAGTTTGGGGACAGAACCAATAATGGGGAGAAGTGAAGACAGAGGACAGCAAACAATTACCAGAAAGAGCAGAGCAGGCAGCATCGCAGCGCACGGGACGACCGTTCACTGGTACGGACTCCATCGAACAGGGACGTGCCCGTCGGAGCACCTCTATATATAGCCTTAGTATTGCCATCCTTGAAGTGATACCAGTATAAAATAAAATTATAAATAAATTTCATGATACATATATTATTTTTTTTCCTATAATTATATATTTACTATAATATTACTGAATATTAATAAAATAGAACAAATTAAAGTGACTGATGAAAAGGCAAATCTAGATAAAAGGGATTATTTGAAATCTTGATATAATTTTTGTTTTTGATATAAAACGGTGAAAAAAAAATAATGAAACATCGACCTATTACAATATTTAACATTAATTAAATCAGTTAGTCACTCAAAAGAAACTTTCAGTTGGTTTACGTATTTTGTGTTCAATAAATTCAATTTTATTATTTCTTTTCATATTGGTATGAGTCAAATGAAAAATACTCCTCTAACGAATTTCTCAAAATACTTTGCTTTTGCAATAACATAATTAATAATACTTTATATAAAAATTATGATGTGTTATAACAGAGTCTCATACAGATACTGGTTATAACGATAATAATTGGAAGTTGGTAATGCTAAAAAGGGAAACGCAAAACTATTTTAATAGTAAATAAACAATCTACATTCAAATGGAGTTTAATTACTTCAATGTATCAATATTTCATGTCATCATTCTATTACACAACAGAAAAAGCAGATCAATACAGTGTTTTCTGTAGTATTGTAGCAAAAATGATATGTTTGGATGATACTTGAGGCACAGCGAATACTGATTCTATAATAAATAGTTTGTTTTCAGTGATGTATTTATTATATGAATTTCGTTTAGTTTTCTCTGGAAGAGAGTTTTTGGCAATAGTTTTTATTCAGATATGTATGAATGTAATTATTGTTGTAGATATTGATGATAGTTGCAACACTAGACTGCAGTGATCGGCAAGACTCAGCTGGTGGTGGATCTTGACTGGTGTCCGCTGAGTTGTGGCAAGTGCTGTTAGTCCAGTGTATCAGTCTCAAGTCCCGTCCAGTGCACTCTCCGCTCCACAAGATGGCCAAGACTGGTTCTGCCAGAAGATCATGGCTCCTGCTGCCGCTTCTAATCGCCGGTATTTTCCTCGTAATAATCATAATCATAGTCATTGTCATCTCAAATATAAAAAGTGGTTATTCTCTGTCTGATCGGCGCACACTTGTCTTCGAATTTCCACAGAGCTAAAATGTCGATGTTGGTGATATTTGCGTGTTATTTGTAGTCATTGTTCAAAGTCGCCGGAGATGTTGCATGCGTCACACTTGTATCTGCGTCACATTTCAATAAATTCATTGAAATTAATTTTCCACTAAATTACAAACCATTGGTTTGTAAGAATTAATTAGAATGTAAATCAGTTACAAATATACATTTTGTATGTGTGCTCTGTTATCTATTTGTCGTGTTATCTGCACCCTTGAACCCGATATATTTTGTCTCGTTTCGATATTTGCTTTTATTATCATCTACAGATATTGAATAAATCTCTCTGTGTAGCTCTCACTTTCAAATATGTAAAAATATTCACAGAGTATTCTAAAATGCATTTTATTATAAAGATTCAAGCGTTCGTTCAAACCGTCCTGTATTATCAATTGTTTGATAAAATAATGTTGTTGGATGGCTGTGTCCATAATTTGATAATAACGAAGAATGATTGGTAATTATTTCTTTTTACTTATCAAATCTATCCGAAATTACATTTTGGTTAATGCAATACAAATGTTAAAAATGTTGAAAAAAAAAATCTGATTACAGAATTATTCTTTAAACTGATGGGATAAATAAAATTGGGTATGGGAAAAGAAAAATTTAATACAATCAGTTATTTTTAATTTTTATGTCGTTCTTCTATTCAAAAATGTGTTGAATAAATATTATTATGTTTCTATTGGCTTATAAGATTATATGGCTTCTCTGCCCATTTGTGTATATGTATACATATTTGTATCAAATCGAAAGTGTTTTTTTGTGTGATTTAAAATATTTAATTTATTGATGTATCTAATGTCCTGTGTCGAGATGTGACTATTGTTATAGAGTAGTTACTCTACTATTTTATTCGAGTCAAGTAAATGCTATAAATGTACACATTGGATATCATTGTATAAAACAATGTGTATTTTTTAGTTATTACTCTATTATATGTAACAATAATTATACATTTTTACTTTTTACTGTCTATCTTGTTTACACTTAAACTTAAAATACCTGCGAGATTATATAATTTTGTTTCTAAGATAATAATATTTTCAATATAAGTGTAATAGCAATTGGAACAATTTTGCAAACGTTGAGGTTTGACAGAGATTGTGATATAATAAAAACCACTATTAGTCTTATGCTAGGTTTACTTTGAAAAGATTTTTCAGGTTTGGCGGAGCTTTAATAATATTGATGTGTAAAGTAGCCGACAAATTTATAAAACATGTCAATAATAATCTTCCAATTAAAAGCTCGCCGTGCATATTTATATCAACCTCTTCTGCACATATCATAATTGAAATTTTTTCAACATCTTTTTATTGATAGAGCTCCATAATTTATTGTAAAAATAACTCTTTTCCCAAATATTATTCTGATTCCATTATGTGACAATGTATGAAATCTGAGGAAAAGCATTGTTAAAATAGATATTTTTTTTGTACTAACAATATTATGAGTAGGAGGGGTTGAAATATAAGAATTGGGAACAATATTTTATAATACAAATTAACTTGTTTATTTTAGCTGCATCATGTACTTCTTCTAACATCACTACTCTTGCGTCTCCGTCGACAACATCATCAACAACTACAACCACATCGACTTCTACAACCACACCGACTTCTATAACCACATCGACTCCTACAGCCACACCGACTTCTACAACCACCTCTACAGCCACTCCAACTACAACTTCAGCACCAATTCCTACTACTTCAGCTCCAACTCCTCTTCCACCAGCAGAAGTAGGTCTTTGGACTTATTCCGATAATAAGAATAGGACTTGTGTTATCGTTCAAATGGCAGTTCAGCTTAATGTAACTTATGAAACTAGAGGTGTGTGATTGCAATATTTTAAAACTTAATGGATATTTTTATAAAATGATCTTGTTTTTTAGATTCTTTATTATTATATTCTGCATTCGATATGCCGGTAAACAGCACAAATGTCACCAACGGTTCTTGTGGCAATGAAACTCAGTCCATCACATTGGAATGGGCCGCCGTTAAGAATTTGAATAATAGTCTCAATTTGGTATTCAAAAAAAATGCCACTACTGAGAAATTCTCTTTGGTTAAAATGGAATTCGATATTGTATTGGATGATGCACATTTCCCAAAATCTAAAGGTTTGTACTATTATATTTTTTTTTAAGAATTTGTAATTAATTTGATTTCAATATTTTCAGATTTGAATACAAAACTGTCATTGATTCATTCTGGTGACGTATTCACTACACCCTTAGCGATGAGTTATCTTTGCTCAAAAACTCAAGAGCTTATTTTGGACAATGATGGAAATCCCAATTCAACAGTTACATTGAAAAATTTGCAAATTCAAGCCTTCCACACAGACAAAGGACATGCATTCGGAAATGGTAAGCTTCAAAGTATAAAATTTAAGGAGCAAACAATAATTGTGCTTAAATTATTATATTTTTATTGTCACGGTAATGCACACTTGACAATGAATAAATTTGCAATGATTTCTGTATTTCCGCTTCATTATATTTTTTGTACCAATTTGTTTTTTTTTTAGCCAACGATTGCAGTTATGTTGATGTGCCAGATATTGTCCCAATTGCTGTGGGATGTGCTCTCGGAGGACTTGTCCTGATTGTATTGATCACCTATCTTATTGGGCGTCGTCGCAACCAAACTCAGGGATATGTCTCTATGTAAATTATGTCGGAGCTTCGATCACCTGTCTGAAGATACTATGGTCACTAAGTAAACCACACATAATATATATTTAAAAATCTACATAATTTCTACATATGTACAGCAAGTGATTTTTTTTTACCAAAATCAGTCATAGATTCTTTTAAAATAAAACTAATCCCGAGTGAACATCAATTATTGGGCATATTGTAATTTTTTTTGTTTTGTCCGGCTGTTGCTCAATCGGTATATAAAAAATTTGCTTGAATATGTATCTAATATAATATATATATTCTATAGTCGTGCCTATAAAAGAATGCAATTAAATGAAATAAATCAAAAAATCAAAACGTTGGAAGGGCGCATTCCAGGTGTTGATTACATGTGATATAGATTTTCCAAAGTTGGCATCGCTTATTAAAATAAAATTATTGGTATAAAACGATGTACATACACATACACACAATGAATACATTAATCACGATGCTTGTAAATGATACGGTCGTGTTATTGTAAATATTTTGATATATGTTTTTTATACGGTGACTCACGAGAGGATGATTGATAAACTCTCGATGGATCAAATAATAAAATTCATATTTTTTATTTTGCGAGTGTGTGCGTGTGCATTAATAAAAAACCTTCAATGTTGGAATTCTTTGGTTCTTTGTTGGGAAATTGTTTATTAGTTTGTTCTTCATATTACTGTAAGTTTTATTTGTATATTTATATTATAATGATTGAATTTGAAAATATTGTTTGTTATCCTTTCTCCTGCACTTCTGTCTTTCTGTCTAACTCATTAAAAAAATATATTACATGCCATCATCAAATTCAAATAGGAATGTATATTAAAAGACTTGGTATTGTGATTTGAACATTGTAATTATAAAATATTTTACAAAATAAAATTTTAATTCAAAAAATATCATTTTATACAACTTCATAATATACTTCAAAATAAATAATTTCAAAAATGTTATTTACACATCTGTTTTATGCAGAATACACAGAAAAATCCGACGATAGACAAAATATTATGTACACTGTTGAAGACTAGACAGAATAAATTAATAATGAAACTAGAATCGGCTAACATAATGCTCGAAAATCTGATTGAAAAAAAGTAGACAACATTATTTGCTTATTCCGTGAAGTTTTAAATGCAACTTACATATAAATATGTTAATTTAAGATTTTGGCACATTTCATGAGATAATACTATCGACTTAAAATACAAGTTTATACACAGTATAAATAAAAACTTAATAAAAATGCAATGGCATACAATTCACTATGAAGAAATTGTGCACATTCTTCATAATATTTTAACCACATTTGCAGTTGTGGTTTTGATTGCGTAAAAGTGATTTCCTCTCAGCTTTCAATGTTGATCTCATTGAACTGGACAAGAGCTTAGAAGAAGGTTGTGAAGGTAATCCATATCTGTCCAATCTCGTCTTTGCCCTCTAATCGAAACATTTCTGATGCATCCTTTGAAGTTATCTTTCGTGGTGAGAGTTCCTGTAGGCACGCCGTCTAAAAAATAAATAATAATTAGTATAATTTTCAAAAAATCATATTTTATAACAGTCAAAACACAGAATATGTTCTTCGAAATAATACAATAAGAAAATATTTACAAAACATTATTTCATAAAGAACACGCCATTGTATTAATAACACTGACGCAAATTAAATACAATAAAATGAGTCACTAATATATAACATTCACTTAGGACTGAATTTGCTTGGTCAGTTCTTTTTGTTTGTAGAGCAAATGTTAAAGGCTTAAAGGTTAGATTACCCACCAATAATTCATTGGCCACAAGACTATATTGTGTTGGGATATTATTAATGCCATTCTGTTTGTATCTAAAAGTTTGACATTTGAAAAACATCAGATAAAAATACTTATTCAATCTTTTTCTCTTTCGGACTCTAGAAAAAAATACCAACGTATCTATTTTTATGGTTACGAGCTTAGGTATAAAATTTATAAACTATATATTTTTAATACATATCTTGAAATGAAAACCATAATAAATAGAAATACCTCAATGAACCAATATAATATGCAAGTTTGAATTTTTACTGTTCAGACTTCAAATACAATTTTTCTGTAGACACACACAACTATTTTTAAGCCCTGTGCTTTATGTCAGAATAAAATATTAAATAAATTTTATTGAACACGAATATCATAAAAAGGGGTCAGTGAATTGGGATGTTTGATTGTAGTTAATTTATTTAATTACCTGGTAAACCACCAATGTAAAGTGGGGTTTGTATTAGTGGTTGGTTAATACTGGGAGGTGTAGTGTCATCAGATGTTGCTGTCCCGAAACTCGTCTCTTCAGGTTGTTGATCTATCCTCACGGTCAGTTCAGTATCGGAGAATAGGGCGGATATATTGTGCCATGTATTATCACAGAGACCGAACTGTGTTGGTAAACTAGTTTCCACTCTGAAACGCTTTCCAGTAGCCGTCTGTACTGACATGACAACCTGTATGTAACAAATTAAACCAATTACATATTGAATCATTAAATATTTGCTTATTTTAAAGTACACTTACAATAGCATTATGCAGTTCGAGTGATAAAGCTGGAGTGTTTGCATTTGAATGAGCCACACTTAATAAAACTCCATTCATTTCGACGGTTCTAAACTCTAACTGAAGTTCCAAATGTGATCCTATCACGAAATGTCGTTTGTATACTGCGTACGCGTCTCCCGGAAAATAAGACCCTCGTTCTATTGATGGGAAGCACTGTCCAACGTTTTGATGTAGAGCTGCATCCTTTACCAAGTCTTCAGGCTTACCATTAATACTGATTCGTCTGATGCAACCTTTGAATCCTTCTATCTTCGCTAACTGTGAGCAATAAAAAAATATTAGTCATCATATTATAAATTGCTTAAAATTATTGAGTTTTTACTTGTTCTGGAATTATGAGTTTTGATCTTTCCGGCAAACCGCCAACGTAAAGCATGTTTCGTAATGATGTTTTCTTCGGCATTCTAGTGATGGCATTTCTCGAACCAACAGAGATGCTGAGTCGTCTCTGATTAGATCTCACCAAAAGATGATGCCAAAGTCCATCATTTGTCACCAAAGGTATTTGTATTTCTCGTTTTCTCCTGGCTTTAATTTGCAGTGTCACTTTTCCATCTTTCAAGAAGACTGCAATCACATGTTGTTGTTTTTCTTTGGTTCCCTAAAGAAATTTTAATATTAGTAAAGATACATTATTTAAAAAAAAAAGTACAATTATGTATTTTATATTATATTTACGGGTGTAATAAAAAGAAGTCCATTAGGATAAAATGTTCTGAAATCAAATTCTAAAAGAAAATCTTTCTGCCAGATATTCCTTATCATTAAATGGACCTGGGCATAACTGTTAGTTACATCGCCAAATTTAACAGCTCCTGGTTCTAAAGTGTAACTATAAACCTAAACAATGAGTTAAATGATAAATATTGTAGTTAGTTATTATAAATATACATTAGTAATAATTTAGTTTACCTTGTGACAACCTCTCACAGTTCTGTTCAAACTAGTTTCCAGTTGTTGAGTGTTTAATAGATTGGCTCCAGAGTCATACTCTTCACCCATCGGTGGCCCCATTCTACCCAATAATGCATGTCTCACAGATAATACAGAATTCATCGATATTATACTGCAATGAATTTGAATTGATGAATAAATTTAGTATTTACATATTATATTTCCTAATACATAACATAAATCATAATGAATTTTACCTATCGTCATAAACAATATCCTTAATAGCACCAAATAAAGGTATTGTGGATCCAATATGTTGATCCGTTACTTCAGTTTCATTCAAGTGTTCTGGTATTCCTCCCAAGAATAGTCCTCCTCCGCCAATAGGTGCATGAATAACCGCCGCGCCAGATGGCAAATTACCAGAATTTTGTAAAATATCATCGATAAACAGGTCGATTTTTCTACCATTTTTTACAATACTGACTGCGTGGAATTGACCATCGTTTAAATTTGTCATATTAGAAACAAGTTTCAAATCTCCCTTTCCGGCATTCATTAGTAAGTGTAAGCTGCCTATAATTAAATATCATTTTTAAATTCAATTATATATAAGATTATACTTGTTGGCAATAGAAAAAACTCACCTTTTACTAAAGAAAGGGAATAAAAACCATCATTGACAGTCTCTTCAAATATATTTAATTCGGTCGTATGCATATTGTCAGAATTTATATCTCCAATTGTTGATGTATATGAATGTGGAGCTGACAATAATAAAAATGCATTTGGTTGATTAGTTCTGAACATCATTCCAATATGGCTTTTCCTTTTTAATGTATATGATGGTAATTCGAGATAGCCATCTCCATAAAAACCCACTATGCTTATTACCTAGATTAACAAAAATATCAATATGTTTTATATATATTAATAAACTAGGTATTAAAATTATTTGCTTTACTTTTTCTGAACACGATCTCTCTACTCCATAGAAAACAGTTGTATCCAATGGATTATATCCCTGCTGATCTATCATTACTTCTCCCAAACATCCCAAGAATGGAGGAGGTACTGATGTGATCATTTGTGATGGTTTCCAAAGAGGTGGAGTTCCACCCAGAAGATATTTACTATTGGTTAAATCAGGCAACGAAGATGAATTGATAACAGGAGGATTCGGTGAACCTAAATATTCATTGCCATCCACTTTCAAGCTTCCTATAATATAATAAAATATAATTGTAATATGTGTATTAAAATGATGATTTTATCACATTTAATTTGTACCCTTTTCAACTTTGCGTTTCATAAATATTCGTGCTGCTTGGACCTGTATAAGTTTGCCAGTGTTGTATCGTTCTGTAGTATTTATTTCCAGACGAGATTCTCCAGCATAATCTATTCTAAAAACAATCCGACCTTCTCTCAACTCTAAAGAAACAGAGCGGTTCTAAAATGAAAATGAATAGTTTAGAAACAAATTTTATAAATCATCAAAATAATTGATATTTAAAATTACATTGGCTTCATCCATAGCCAAGAAAAGCAAAGCGTTCTCATCAAAAGTTCTAAATGTCAATAAAATGCTGAATTGATTTTTATTGTAGGGACGAAGGTCTGATCTCTTCAAAACTGAATATCCAGCACCATTCCAATAGAACATATTTTGTTCTGAAGATAAAATTTCTTCAGCTCTAAAAATAAAATAAATTGTATATATTAATTGGATTATAATTTAAAAAGTAAATTAAAACATACCCTTCAATGCCGCCTTTACAACTGTCTTTTTCTGATTGGCTATGGAAATTCCACAGACCTATTTGTTTTCCATTGAATGAAACTTGATGAATACATCCTGGCAAACCACTAGTCTCATATTTTTCTGAACCTGCACTGCCAATCCAAATTAAATCCTCTGATTTTACGTCCAATATTCCCCAAGCAGGATTGCTTGTGTTTGTTACTGATATTGCAGGTTTTCCATCAGGTATTATCTTTTTTACAGTTAGTTTTCCGATATTCCAAATTCTGGGAAAGTAAAAATATGAATGAGTAGTTATATTTCTATAAAGAAAAAAATTGTAATGCACACCTTTCAACAATTATTTTATACCAGCTGTAGTCTGAGCTTGGATCATTACTCATTTCTAAAATTTCTGGATGAAGAATTTGTGCTTTATCACCCCCAAGATTCCAAGACAGTTTTATTTTTCCGTTTACTAATTCTAGTTTTATAAAATCACTCTTTGTAGAGCTGGGCAGGTGAAAAATGACTGAATTTTTGGCATTTTCTGGAGAAAGTGACAATGTTATCACTATTCTGGTTGTAGTGGATGGAGATAAATTAGATAGTTGGTATGAACGGAAACAATCTTGAGCAACTGAAGATTGCATAGAAACTCTTATCTGTAACAAATATTTTAGTTAAGGTATGGTTTTTTTGATTGATTAATAAATTGGTGGAAATTATCATACCCCATCAGCAGCATGTTTGGCACGTTGTATGCGATCTTTGAGGAGTTGAAGTTTTTCAGCAAGTGATGAATTCGACTTGTTAACTTCCATTTCTCTAAGTTGAGCGGCATCCATCAAACTGGAAGCCAGCTCATTTGACCTTCTAATGTTTCCCCTCAAGAGTGATACTACAAAACAATTTTTTGTCAATGTAAAATAAATTATAAATTGTTTGTTTGACTACCTTTTTCTTCAGCACCACCAATTTTATCATCACCATGACTCTGTAAATCTTGAAGTTTCATTTTGAGTTTGTACAAGATATCTTTGTGAATAGTGTCTGCCTCTTTGTATAAAGCCCTCATGCTTTCAAATATTCTATCAGATTTGTTATTTGCGACAGCCAAGTTTCCAATTATATTAACACTGCTAATATTACTGCTTGTGACATAAATATCTTTGTCTTTCCATGCGATACTTCTTATTGTAACTCTAATACGCTCTACTTTTTGACGAGATTTTTCAAGTTCTGCAGACATTTCTGAAAATAAAAACAAACAACATTTTAATTAAATCGCCAATGGCTTATACCTAAACATCATTTTAAATATGTATGTATTTACCCTTTACTCGAGAATATTGAGTTTTAGCTTTTTCCAAGTGAATATCTGAACTTATTTTAGATGATTCAGATGCCTTAAGTAAAGATATTGGAATATTAGAGTGGGTATTTACTCCTTCCGCAGATCTTGCAGCTAATTCAGATGCTTCTAATGCTTGCAAAGCTGCATCTTTGGCTGCATTTATACCTTGCACTATGTCTCTATAAGCCGATGATGCTTTTACTGCTGAATGGGTACTATCTTTTGTCTCGGTGAATAAACTAAAACAGGAATTATGTTGTAATTGTAATTGATTGAAAATATCTGTACAATGAGGAAATCATAATACTTTTTATAGCTCTGAGCAATGCTGGTTAGATTATCTGCATGTTTTTGTGCAGGTAAAACAAAAATATCTGTATAGTCAGGGTTTACTCTATATAAAATTCCCTCCTTTTCTTCAGTGCCACTAGTCAATTCTTGTAGCATTGGTATTAATATTTGTAAATTAAGAATATCATCTTGACACTCTTGATATAAAACATTGGATTCTTGATTAAGATGGTGATTTTGAATTTTAGTCACGTCTTGTGCTAAAGCATTTATCTGAACATGTTTTTCTTGAATATCATTGAAGCGGTCTCTCAAATTCATAATAGAAGTTTCAACTTCATCTATCTTATCCCATGTGCTTTCTTTTAATATATTTATCTCATCAGTTTTATTATGCCATACATCAAATCGATTTTTCAAATTTTTAATTTTATTTTCATGATCTTTTAACTTATAAATGTACTCATATATAACTGTAGATTGAAGATTTGCCTGAAAATATTTTTATAACGATCATAACAAATAGGATTTAAACTTAAATTAATTAATTAGTACTAACCATATCAAAAACATCATTAGCATTGAGGAGATGTTCACCAAGTTCAATATCTTTTATTTTTTTCAGCATCGCTTTTGCTTCTTTGATGGCTTTGTTAACATTAACATGTCTTTCGCTTCGGCTGAAATCTTCTAATTCTCGTATTTTATCTTCCAGCTTACGCCTTATTGTGATCAAATCATCAAAGAGTGTGTCTGCATCATGTTTAACTTTGCATGATTTGGGCAAAGTCTCATTCCATTTCTTTGCGATTCTATGTGCTGAATGTTCGAGTATGTTTGCACTGGCTTCTGTATTTACAAAGGATTCGGAAGGGCCATTCATTATCATTTCCACGGTATTAATAGTTTTTTCCAATGAATGATGAAGGGACTTTGTGTTGTTGGATATCTTATATAAGATGATCCATGGTTTTGGAATGGAAGCATTTTCTATATGGATAGTATCTTTATCCATTTCATAAGTCATAAGTTCCACAGCATCAAGAAGGGTTTGACTGCAATTATCACAAGCTGTAAAAATAAATATGATTAATTTATTGAGCATCTTAAAAAAAATTTAATTAATTATTTTTTAATATTTTACGGATGCATTGAGATCCTTGTAGAAAGTGTCTTGGTGTAATGCAGAGATTACAATGCATGCCAGTAACATAAGGACGACATGGACACTGTCCCGTTGTTGGATGACAATCTGGAACTCCGGAACCATATCGAATTACTCCACCACTATTACATTCACATTCTCTGCATTTTCCATCATTTCCAAGCCACCAGCCTATAGCACATTGTGAACAATCTGCTCCAGTGTAGCCTTTAAAACAAATGAACAGTAAGATGACATTTTATAAATCAATCACCTTAAAAAAATACCTGGTTTACAATTGCAGACAGCTCTATTGGATTTGACTTGACAAGAAGTGGCGTGATTCCTTGCTGTGTGCGGACAGGGACATGGTTGACAACCTTCTATTGAATTTATATCTCCATAATGTCCTTCAGCACATTCATTGCAATATTTTCCTCCAGCATTATCTCTGCAGTTCTGTGTATTTTAAATATTTAATAGAACATAATCTACTTATTTTATTTATCCCATTCTTTGATAAAATAAATTTTCACTCACCGTACAGAATCCAGTTTCTTTATCGCAAGTCTCAGAGCGACCATTACATCTACAGGGTATTGCCTCTCCTATAAGATCCACATATTTGGAAATATTTTTCCATAATGGAGGGGGAATATAAAATCCTGATGATGGATCTTGACATGACGTAGCGTTGTATTGATCGGGACAGTTACACATCTCAACACTCATTGCTAAAGGAGAAGGTTGACCACGTACTGGTATTGCAGTGTCCATCACCGCTTCAAACAAACTAAAATTTCAAGAATAGAAAAGTAACATACGTTTCCAGTTTTTTAGTATAAATTTTCTTACATGGCTTCAGTTGGCGTGGAATAATGAGTTCCTCTGACATAAATTCCATCAACATTCTGCAATGCTACCATTAGAGTTGCTCTATCAACTGGTAAATCTAGATCTGTCGATTTGGAATAGAAATTTTGGGGACTTTTCAGTCTCCAAAAAGTTTCATGAAGTGGAACTTCTTGCATATTGCTGGATAATGAGTATTCCTAAAATATTTACATTTTGAATTCGTATTTTTAAATTGATTAAAATTATTTATTCAGTGCTTACTTCATAATATTCTAGTACTAAAACATCATGGGCATGAATCTGAACAAGCGGATATTGACGCAAAGCTTTTGCAGTGATTTTTTCTGAAGTTCCAGAACTATCTATTGTAAATTTTAGGAAGCCACCATAAGATGTAACTCGATCTCCATTGAATTTTTCTGGCAATTTCCAATATAAAGGATAAGGAAGGTCATAGTTTACACCTATTGTTATGTTGCCATCAGTTTCCGGTATAACTGTGATACCGTTGGTCACATCTAGCTCCAGTGTCTCATCTTCTGAATAGAAATCAATAGGATATTCACCGAACTTGTTGATCTACAATATTAAAAATGATATGGAGAGTGCACTATGAACATGGGTTAGATTACAATACCCACAGATAAATATTTCACTGCAGGTCCATAAGGTATAGGTGGGTTGCTGTATTTGATTGCCAATGTTCGAGGAGAATTCAGTCTTATTTGTCCCCATGTGAGTCCAGCTTGAGTACAATGGGAAGAACGGCCGAAACAGAAACATTGAGTACATCCAGTTGGTATAAGAGTAGATAATCCAAAAGTACCATCTTTGCATTTATCACATTTTTTACCAATAACATTTGGCTGAAATAAATTATTATTATTATATTGGATCGTTGGCTTGTTTCATTTTACTGTATTTCTTCTTACTTTACAGGGACACTGTCCATTATTGTCACACTGACATAGTCGATTATCATCACAGGTTTCTGGAATAGTACCCGGATAGTGACAGGCACACGGTCTACATCGAGGATATCCAAAATATAGAGGAGAGCATGTATCACACCGAGGTCCTGCGTAACCATCCCGGCAAGTACACTTTCCTGTGTGAGGATCGCATTGAGTGATTGTCGATCCAATGGTAGAGCAGTTACAATACTAAATGAAAGTAATTAATATTAGTAAAACTTTACTACCAAAAATTATAAATTATAAGAATACCTTGCATCCTTTAAGAGGGACTAATCCCCAAGCACCTGGGCGGCATTCTTTACAAGTTGGACCCTGTGCAAGTGGTGGACATATGCATCTTCCAGTATCGGGATCACAAATTTGACCAGGAGAACACTCTTCACATTCTATAAAATGAAATATACATTACTAGTTTATAAATGGGTGTTTTAATTACATTTTTACTAAAAAAACTTACTAAGACAACCCGTTTTACTAAATCCATAGTGGTTGGGTAAGCAAGTGTCACAAGAATCACCTCCAATACCAGGAAGACAAACACACTTCCCAGTTTTATGATCACAAGTTCCTCCTATTGTACCTACTGGATCGCATGTACACTTAGAACAACCTTTGCCCGAATCCAAACCCCAGAATCCAGTCTAATAACACCACAGTTAGATATAATGATTGTATAAAATACGAAAAAATATTTTTTAAATAAATACTCACCTCGCATCTATTACAGGTGAGGCCTGTAACATGTGGAAGACATCGGCATTGTCCGGTTTTTATATCACAGCTTTTTATTTCGGACCCCCTAATATCGCAGTTGCAACCTGAAACAGGGAAATTGCATTTTAAAATTAATATTGATACTTGGTTGTCATAATAAGACGAGAATAAAGTGACTGATTGATGAACCATAATCATAAATGAGACAACCTCCATTTATACCCACCGTGAATAGATTATTTAGATTTATATGAATCGGTAATCATAAATCAATTTAAATACATACATACTAATATTTCTTATTAGATTGGACGAAAATATTGAATTATTGAATTTTTTAATTACATAATTCCTTTTTGTATTGAAAAGATGTGCAGATGGTGTTGACGCTAAAAGCATTTCAAAGCAATTATTATTGCTGTAACTTGAGACTTTTTCGGAGGATAAAAATAAGTACTTGTGGCTACAAAGAGTAATGTGATGCCTTTACTTTTGTGTATTGTGATTTACATTCAATGAATTAACATACCGATATTCGAACACTTTATATAATTTCTTAAAAGGCGTTTATATAAATCAATTTACGCGATATGCAAATGTGAGTGAAGTAAATTCGTATGCAAAACGATTCGATTTACATATTTGCTAAAAGGTTTCACCAGCAAGATTGTCATTTAACCTACGCAATTTTTAATGCACATAATAAAATTAAATATCTGAAAGTATAATTATTAATGGTACGGCAGAAGCCGATGTAAATTATCGCATAGCTTGTTTTGCTCGAAAATTTTTATATGAAATTATTTGATGGGAAAAATACTGTATTTTAGAGTTCACTCCGTAGTTTAATTTAAATGGAACGTCACCTTAGATTTTAATCAAATATATAATTCTTGTTGGAATTTGAAATGTCTAATGAGCGGCAGAATAGTTAAAGCCTTTCTCACTTTATAAAATGGCTACGATAACACCATGGCGAGTTTGGAATAACTCAACAGCCTCAGCATTCACTGAGGCTACGTGCTTAATTAACTGCAACACTACCTTCAGATAAAAACAGGATCACTGTAGTAATAGGGACAATTAAATAGCTCATTCGATGGTTCTAACTACTGGTTGGTAATTGATAAAATATTTACTACCTTTCAAAATTTTACAAAAATGTTGCATTCTCAATTATTGTTATTTGTGACCGTACTCATCTTTGGGAGAGCATGCCTTGGGCAATTTCCGAAGTCAGTTATTACAGAAAATTTGTTCTTCAACAAAGAGGATTAAATTTGAGTCGATTTCCCAATGGAGAATGTCCCCATTGCTGATAAGAAAGATGGCTCATAAAACACAGATGGGTTGTCATATCATAAAAGATTGTATGGTTCTAGATCAAAGCTAATGCCGAAGCTGTATGAATTGTGCAATAATACATTATAAATAAAATGCATACTATTACAAAGATAAATAATTAATAATTTAAGAACACGTAAAAATGTTATACTATTTTTTTAATCTTTGTGTAAGCAAGCAAGGTTTTGTTATTAAAATACACACATTTTATTGATCCACACAATTCCGGTTACTTTCTGTATAAGTACACATGTTACAATTGATTGTGTTACCGATTTTTTATAGGTACCTTATATAAATCTCGAGTTGATTATAAATGAGATCAAGTGTTGACTAATGGGTGTGTTATTTATTTTTCCGTTTATAATAAAGTATAATGTAGTGTTTGCGAGGCAGACAGGTTTAATGTCTCAATATTGTATGATATATACATATATTTCTTGATATAAGCCTGAAGCATCGAACGAGCCACTTCTGTCGTCTGGTCATAAATTAACGGTGCCAGGTTTGTTTCCTTGTCGTGTTCGGGAAAAGCGATTGCAATTTCAGGAAACGGCTCTTTGTGTGGTCCGAAAACTATTACTTGTGCACAATTTCAGAGAAAAATTTAACGGGAGTCTGTTTCAACAACAATGGAACTAAATTACATGATGGCATAAAATTTGTTTTGTTTTAATGCAAGCCACATATGTGCATATTTCTAATATTATTCGTTTTTAATTGAATAACATGATTTTGCTCTGTGATATAATAAAATAATATTTTTTAAACTATAGATTGTACAGATCACAAAAGACAGACAAGAATAAAGTAGAGCTTAGTCAACAAATAAATTGACCAATTGATACCGTCGTAAATAAATTATTAAAAATGCATTAATATTTAATAAAATAGCTGGTAATACTTGACCACTTAACGAAACTGCCAAATTGTACAATTGGCTGACGATAAATATACAAACAGAGATAAAGGAAAAAAGATAAAGGGAAGTACTTAAAACGAATGAAAAAATGACTAACTAAGCCGCAATGGATCGTGCCAATCCCCGTATTTAAATCCGATGATTTTACTAACTGGCATTTGACCGTCCTTTTTGTACTGATTCATGTTTCGACAATTTTAGTTGATATAACGAATTTTCCCTAAACTACAAGCAGTCGTGATAGGCCTTATTTACTCATTTTTTTATATTTGTAGAGAAAATATAATACTTAATACACGCACAGAGAAGAATTGACTTACAAAAAAATATATTGAATTGTTGTGATAATTTCTTCTGAGCCTGTCTAAAATTTTACATTCGAATGAAGTGCCGAAATCATGACTTCACATTAACAAAATACTCAAGAGCCATTGTACTTTTTTAGGTGTTTTATTTTTTTATAAATCCAAGGTTTAGTGTTGCAGATATTTTTTATAGATATGAAAATGTTAATATTTATCAAAAATATAATAGCGCTTGCAGGCTGTAGTTTATCTGTTTGACTGTAGACATGCTCAATAAAAATTCAATTCATCGCTCAACATAAGTGCCACTCCAATGCATAATTTATTAGATATATCTACGTAGTTTAATGTATTTTAAATGTATTCGGTGTGAATTCGCCAGGCTTAATATGAATGATAAGAGGCTGGTTTAAAAGGTGTTAAATGTAAGAATATGAGTGGGCGTAGTTGTGGGTGGAAGACTTTAGGCTGATCGTTCATACTTTACTATGTTTTCAATTCAACCCAAACACCTCAATGAACTTGCTTTGATTGCCACGCGTTCTCAACCATTTATCAACTTGCTTTCAACATAATATTGTGA
Organism: Agraylea sexmaculata; assembly: GCA_022606485.1. Lineage (NCBI taxonomy): Eukaryota > Metazoa > Arthropoda > Insecta > Trichoptera > Hydroptilidae > Agraylea > Agraylea sexmaculata. Next base: position 104,124 of record JAGTTH010001568.1, read on the forward strand.
ATTATAATGATGGCAGTAAATCAAACTATACAATGTAATGAAAACAAGTTCATTGAAGTAGTGCGAATCGTGTTTATATTAATTAACCGTAATTGTTTTCAATTGGAGATCAATTACAATATTACAATGTATGATGTAAAAAAAATAATTGGAACTATTACAGAAATAATCTTTTCTTAGTAAATGATTAGTTTTTGATCGCTTGTCATGAGAATGATATTTGGTATATATTTTTATGGTCTATACATATAAGTAATATAATTTTTGGACCCTAACCTCCTTTTGTACTTTAGAATACGTAAGAACCCCTTTAAATAATAGGGAAAACGGTTTAAATTCTGAGAAAAGATGTTAATTAAAATTCATTTGTTTAATTGCACTGAAGAAATTAACTTCTACAAAATATGTGTGTTTAAAAAAAAGTACATAATTTCTTTACTCAGGATATTTTAAATTGAATTTAATATGCTGGTTGAACCTTTTCATTTCAACATCATAATTTAAATCTGTGCATTTTATGGATTTAAATCTTATTTTAATTATGTGACACAGGTGACAAATTTATCATTTATTTCTCTTTAAAATTAAACTTTGATTGAAGTTGCTCTAGGATAATTATTTAAAAACCATAGTCACTGTACAAATAAATTATACATTATATAAATCAGTTACATTAACGTAAGCATTCAAAAAAAAGCACACAGATCACATAAAACAGCCGATGAAAATATACCTTTCAATACATTTCCATATACATATAATCATATTTTCTGTCTTTGTTAAAAAATGAGTTTTTCCGCCGTGGTATTCAATTAAAGTCAAATTCTCATATACCTGGTTTGTGATGAGTGACATTTTGAAGTTCATATTAATATCAGTAGTATAATTTATGCACAACGTAGCTATAGAAATGCTCTTATTCGAAATTTTTAAATATCACAATAGCATACAATGTGATTATAATGATTTGCGGTATAACCAGAAGCGTATAAATATTTTCCCTAGTAATATAATATTTTTGTACGGTTGTAAATGTTGGTGTCATGCAATGATACAAAGGCCAAGTCTGCGAACATCCCACGTAGTTCCTGTCAAGCCTGAGGCTCAATGAAATACTAATACCATACAACACTAGACTTCGTGACTGATCTTCAAAGGCAATATTACACCTAGCTCATTTCCACATAAATTATAAATTACATCACAAATCTAACGCCTGGATTCATAAAATTACACACACAAATCAATGCAATTTGTACTTAATAATTTATCTCCGGTAATAAAATTTTAAGATTTACTCATTATATAAGAGCGTGAACGTAGTGCAGTTTATTAGGGCTTTAACATTAGGTTGGGTTAAAGAGCAGGAGGGATAGTATCGGAAATACTATCCAGCAAGCCTGTGGGTAAGAGAAGGCAGGGTAGACCTAGGCTAAGGTGGGCGGACGAGTTCTATAAGGTAGTTAGGAGTTTAGGAATTAATAACTGGAGGAGCATTAAGTGGAAGATGTTGGTGCGGGAAGCCTTGGTTCATCACTGAACTGGAGTGCTTATGATGATGATGACATTTTAATAAGATTAACCTTCATTATTTTTGAAAAGTTTCCCCACATTCTGTTGAAAAATAAGCTCCAAATAAAACAGGTACTTCAATGTTAATAGTGAAGCCAGCTTTTACTAAAATATTTATGTTATTAGTTAGAATTTAAAAAAATACATTGATATGACTGGGTACTGTAGATAAGAGATCAAAATTAATAAAATCACGATCGATTGTCTCGTATATAACAGGTTTACTCTGATATCTTAGAGTATAAAGTTTAGTAGAGCCAAATTATGTCAGTCATTTAGGAAAAATACCTCGGGCACACAACTAAGGAAATATGGAAAATATGTGGTTTTAGGTTTATTACTATTTTGGAGTTTATTCAATATAATAGTGTTATGAGAGTGTATGCGTGCGGTTCGTATGCGCATACAGTAATACTAAAAACCTCTAGTCTATTCGTACACGCTCGGCTCACTAACACACTTTTGTCTACAATAATCTAATATAACCCAACATAGGGATTTATAAAGAAAAGAACATATTATTATTTTATGATAGTAAAGTATAATTTAAATTAAATAAAGAATGATAATGAAGGCATAAAAATACACAACGTTCTAATATAAAATCCATATAAAAAATACCTATATACGTAAAATAGGCAATAATATAACTTCAACGAGTGGATAAAAGAAACACTGCATTCACATTAAATAAAGATAAAATTATATATTTTTAATAAAATTCATATATAAGGTGTTTTGCATCTTAACATGATAATGGGGATAAGTGGGCGGTTGTCATTGTTAACAAAACAGAAGCTCATATATGACTTGTCTCTCATTTTGCCGACATTCATTTGCATATATGGTGAAAAATATACTGATTTTATAAAAGGAAATGTATGATTTCACTATGTACACTATATTTTAAATTAAGATTTATTTATAAATATTCAAATATGTATATGTATGAAGGCGAGTCGTAAATCTTTTATGTCAAGTACTGAAATAGGGTGTTTGAGAAGCTAAACACTGTTGAATATTAAATGTACTCTTATTTAAATATTTACTGAACCACTTACACACGTTCATATTTGATTATACTAACATTGATATAACGCTCAAGAAAAAATAAATAAACTGTATTTATTATCGAGCATGAAACAAACGACAAGTTTGATTTAAGAATTATTAAAAAATATATAAAACTCAATAGAAGCATACACGAAGACTAGGATAATAATATGTATAACCGTTGCAAATATTTAAAAATTATACACAAGTAGTCAAATAACAAAAACTTTAATACAAGATAGAAGAAATATTTAAGCGCTATAAATATATACAAAAATTAACAGTGAACTAATTGAAAATTGAGTATAAAAATTATATAAGAGAGTTGCTCATAAAATTGATTGTGCTATGAAAATCTCTATTAACCTCTAAAAATATTTTTCTAAAAAATATATTACATTTTACACAAGATTATTTTAAAATTTTTGTACTGAATAGGTTAGATAATTTTGAAGTGAGACTTTATTATAAACATTAAAATTTTCACACTGATTCAACACAGGGAATATTATTGATATTTAAATTAACGTGTGTTAATTATGATTGATATAAAATATTTTTTTGAGTAAATAGCTGATGGTCACCCATGTATTTAATGACCGAATCCACGTGTATGGTGGTTGTCATGAATGGAATGGTTGTGAGAGGCGTTAAACCGGTTCAGTTACTATAATCACTATGCAACTATCTCCCTTTGCATTTTGATCAATGAAATACACTTTTATAATTAATACTAATAGAATTTATCAGTGAAGAATTTGATATACTATATGACATTTTAGCCCACGCAAACAAGAGGAACACATATTGATTGTGGGACATTTGTTCGGTTGTAAATCTATTTGGTAAGCAAAGTCGTTTAGTTGTCGTAAATTCTTGTCAACATTCGTCAATCCATATGCGAGATCTTTATTCAAAGTTTATACGTTTATCCAAGAAATATGATTGATTTATCATTGAGAGAAATTCACTATTAGAGGTAGGTAGAGATTAGTTCAATGTGTGGTTCAATCTTTTTTAATAAATGATTTTAAATTAATCATACATGTATATTATTGTTAATAATATCTTCAGATTTAAATTAAAAACTCCAATTTCTTTAAAGACCACATGTCTAATTTATCATTAGACCTAGTCCAAGTACTTGAATTATTCGAGGTCTGCAACGATTTCATATATAATATTGGTTTAATATTTGATCTATGTTTTATTTTATTTTACCTCTCTGATATTTATACAAAACATTATATAATATACATCTACCCTTATCACACATCAATTATTATATTCACGGTACAAACTATAATTCTTTTTAAATATTATTATGTTATAAGATTGTTTTGTTAATATCCGAAAATTGAAATATAATAATACAAATGTGAGTCACGCAGTGCTCTACAATTGTTGTTCTATTTTTTCACCTTTTTGGACTAGTTATTATTATCAATTAATTATAAATATTGGTTGTAATTAAAAGAGTGAATGAAGGCCCAGTTGCACTTTGAGTTATATTGAGTGATTCCACTTAAATATTATATGTTTTTTAAAGGAAATATTAGATTAATAAATGTTAACACATTTCGATATCTGAGAACTTATGTATATGCGGTAGGCTTTTGATAAAAAATGAAATTCAACATTAGGTAAAATGAGATTGTGCTAAAATTACTTATTTTATTAATCAAGCTGAAACATTAGCATAAAGGTATTACAAAAATAGTTCCAAGCCCATGATTCAGAATATGTAGGTGATGTATACTTATACATATTTATTGATCGTGTATTGGCTAAGATCCAAGATTAAAAATATTAATAAACAGTAGTATTTTAGCAGCAATGTATTGCGGAAGAGAGTCCGGTTAGTTAGCAAGCAATGGGTAATGCGCAAAGCATGAGGACCATGTCAGTTGCCCCAAGCTATAATACTTTGACCACTTGTTACTAACTACTGGACATGTGCACTTAACTGTCAACTCATGAATATACTAACTATCTATCCCGGAACAAAAAATATTAACCATGAACAGGACCGAAAGAGCTGTGTGTATTGAATCACGAGTCTTCAGTGAATCGAGATATTTATAAACAAGGGGAACCAAATGCCAAAAACAGAGTTTGATCATTTTGCTTAGTTGGTGTTCTTTCATTCTACATATATCAATTATTTTTTATACTTTGAAGGGGTTAGTCAGGCCACTGTGACCTTTAAGAGAGTATATAGTAGAGGTGGTTTCCCAGGTCACCACACAGCAATGAGTCCTTCAGATCTATCTGAGACGCTAGATCTACTAAGTGACACCATCAATTTTATTCATGATAATTATATAAAATATTTCCACAATGAAACATATTACATGTGAAATGATTGTAATCCAAAAATTGAAATATTTTAAAAATAATAGGCTTTTAATTAATTGAGAGTCTCACCGATGAGAATATTTTAAGGGGAGGTATGGTATCGCAAAAACTTAAAAAATAAATAATTAATTTCCCTTAAATAAACTTCACACTTTAGCTATCTGTTAGTGGCAGTCCGCTAATGATAATAATCCACTGTTATTTCATATTCGTTAAAAATAAAAATGACAGGTTGCCAAAACTTTTTGTCCTATAATAAAATATTAATTACAAAAATCGGTTGATATGCGTATTTTGATCCGGGATTTTACTCTATTTATATTGAAATATACCTTCACTATTGAATGAATAAGTGCACGATTATATTTCAGACTATGGCAAATAGATCGACAACCGTAAATACAACATTATATTCTCTTGTAAATAATGGCAAGTTGTTTTTCAGTGTCACTGAGAGAAGAGTTTAAAAATAAACCAATTTTTCAATTATGTCATTTGTAATAGTTAGTCAGACAATTTACTGAGAAGTTAAATAAACCTATTACGTACCGCTGTATTCTTGAGATGTAGATTTTGCGATAAATCGCGAAGATAAGAATGCGATACCAAGAAATTATGAGGACACAGTAGTAAGAAAAACGTGATTTAAACAACAGAATAGTACATTCATATGCAAAAGAGGCTACTAGAATTTGTCAGGTTAATAACCTCACCTTCCTAGAAATTGTATTCTATAAAATAGTCGTTAATTTTATTAGAAACAGTCAAATGAAGTAAACCTCGTAAACGGTCTAATGAATATGTATAAAAGAAATATCATGCGATTAGTTTTAACGGTAACAACGATGCTTTGGATTATTTATCGATTTCACCCATATGTGTAAATTTCTATTTAAAAGTGGAAAGACGTTGATGGGTTGATTCGATTGATATTGTGACTTAAATTTTACGATATCGTTAAATCTCAAAAGCAGATGCCTGATCTGACGTGATATCTGTGTATATAAATATAAATAGAAAATGATCTGCGTGTTTTACCTGTGAAATATACCATACTGGTTCATATAATATCTTTATATCTCTATATAAAATATCTTTATAATAATATCTTTATAAATATGCATTTTGTCGACGATAGTGAGTAAACCTTGATATTTAACTCAAAAACGGATTAAATCTTAGTAGATTGTGTTATTCGATTTGAAATAATATGAAATCTGAAATATATGTTTTTAATACATTTCCTGGAAATAGATAATCGGGTATGAAAACTACGATTGTTTGTTAACAAATATTTTTTTCTCGTCTATCATCGGGTACAGCATAACTGACTCAGTACTGCTAGTACTTGAAGCAAGCTCGAGGCTATTTGTGTCGTTCCTATTTATAATAAAAACACGTCGAAGTGACGAGGCACGAGCCACCGTGTAAGTGTACAAACAAAAAGGGTATTTTTTCAACAAGATCGAGTGCAAAAAGATTGATGACTATCGGTAAGGAGAAAAGCAAAATAAACAGCTAGTGTACCGGGTTCGAAGCCCTCCCGGACTGCCGTTTTGACCGACCAATTGTTAAACTAACTTTCCATATTCAAATACATATTTATCATCAGCAAAGCCTCATTAAAATACCCGCACGTTTTGCAGTTTTACATATGTTAACAACGAACAATCTGGGACAGAGTTCTTTACAAAATTCACACCAAACCTACAGTAGCCACATTATCGTAGATCTAGTCTAAGGTGCTAAGAGTTTTATAAGGTATTAAAATAATGTAAAGTGATGTTATATATAATTTTCCTGTTACGGTGTATAATCCGGTCTCTATATTGAAATTTAGTCTGGTTTTATGTATGCAAATAAACAGTTCGTCTCGCTATCGACAGGGATAATTTTGATCGTGACCGATTCTCTTTATATGTAGCAATTCCTTCGCAACAAAGCTGTGATTTTGAATAATTTAGTATTAGGAAATATGCATTGAATAATATACGAATTAATAAAAAAAATCACCAACCAATGGAAGCAATGGGAATATATCTTACAGTTATAAGTTAATACGTTTAGTAATTATTAATGATGAAATTATGTTATTATGAAATAATTGTCATCTTATATTAATACTATATTATGTAACAAGGATAAAAAACAGGTTTTCTATAATTTTTTTTATGAAATATTCCGAATTAGACTTATTAGATTAATGATATTTTAAAATCTATTTAACTTCATAGTTTTGTGAAATCAAGAGGCTGATTTGGAGCATCATGGACTGAAAATTAAATCAATATAATGCCTATTTTATTTTATTATATGAATATACTATGATAAACTATTTGCATTTCATTATTGGTTGAATTTGTATGTTTTAATTTGAATTAACCAAACAGAGACGATTTAACTGTCCGATTGTTAAAGAACAATCGCCTCAATATTTACAATACCAACCAGTAAATTAGAGTAAACTTCAATCGACTTTGTACTTAGTATCCATCCATTTATAATAATTACGTTGGCTGTATGTAAAAGTAAGCTGTAACAAAATTAAATAAAAAAATAAATTTTATTTACATATTTGATGTAATGAAGTATTGCGCTATATGTGTATTGTTTCCCAGAGGAGCCCGCTTTTGCTAACGGTACATAAACGGGATACTCCATTAATGGTATAATAATATAAGCTAGGGCTCCAAGTCCTCGAGTACTTATCTACACTATTAAATACAATATTCATATAAATAAATTGCGGCGAACGTGTCGCAAATATATTTGACCGGGATTCAAACGGGTACGGTTTATGGTCCTAAGCGTGCATTCACGGTTTATCTTTACCAATAATAATAGTCGTTTAGAATCACTTTCAATACAAATCCAATTGTGGAATTTATATATTAAAATAAGCCACCACCAGCGTAATAACCAGGGGCACAAATACAGTAGTCATGGATTCAAATCCCGGTCAAGAAAAAAAAAGATTTGATCGGTTATGACGACTGAGAGATCGGGAATAATATTAATAAATTCCGATTGATCGTCTCGATCCAGGTTTACTCTGATTTCCTGGATTATAAGGTAAATACTGATTATTAAGCCGGTGACCCGTGTAACTAGTAATAGTTAAGATCACAGAGAAACAATGAATTAACACGTTGTTGTGTCTAATGAACAAAATTTGTAAAAAATCTTCTCAAAAAACCTCTCGGGGAATATATACATAAATAAAATGTGAGATTCTATGAGATTGTAAATATAAGAAGATTTGGCTTATTATATTTACGTATTTTTATGAAGTATTTAAGTTATTAAAATAATTTATAATACGTTTTTTATACAGTAGGTAAAGTTTTTTAACGTAACGTATACGTTTTTGAAATGATTAATAATTAAAGAAATAACACTCCTAAGATTTAGTTTTTAATGTTTAAAAGTAGGTATATTACAAGTAAATTTTCTCCAATAATTTTGATAGAATATGAACCCGAGCCGAATACATGTCAGTAAAAAAAGTACCCCGAAGCGTTAACGGCCGCTTTGTCGATGCACAACCATCATTTCAGATATTTGCTGTAATTATAGCAGGAACATATTTATTTCAATAATAAATAATTAATGTTTATTTTTCCCGCAACGAACGCTTTGACGGGATCGAGTATCGCGGATTGACACGTCTGAAATTCGATCAACAACACGCTTTGCATGCTAGAAATATAATTAAAAAAATATCAACATTCGGAATCGTTGTCAAGTATTTTATGAGAAGGCATTCGATTGAGCTATTGTGGCAAATTGTTGATTTTCGCGGTGGTCGAAGCCCGCGGCGGCCACATTTCGACGCCTTATACTAAATTGCATACCGGCAATGCTCCCTAATTAGAGACATTCAACACAAACCAACGTTCAACGATAATTTAATAGCAAGTAAACAGCCCTCAAATTTTATCCCAAAACCGCCATACTATTAAAATACTTGACCGTCGAGATCTACGCTGTAAATTCAACATTGTGCAGTGATCTATCTCTTGAGCGCAACACAAAATAAAAATTATAAAATACCACACAAAATATTACTGCATAATCACTGTATATTTATTTATAAACGATTTAAAAAGGCAGATTTTAATTATTTGTAGAATTGTGTATATTTTTTAGAGCAGTACCTAAATAATGAGGAATTAATTTAATGCCAAGAAAGAATTTTCTTTTATTGTAGTCTTTTGGACTTATAAGCATTCGAAGCTTTACAAATAAATAAATATCCAGTTTCTCTGTTCGGTTAAAACGTTAAAAAGTAGACCTAATCCAAGTGGGAGTGATGGAGTATTCGTATTCGAGCTCTGCAACGATAACCTTTATAATATCGCATTATTATTTTTTATTCTGGTATTAACACAGTAAAATATATGATCTATAGGTATCATAATATATTATATACATAGGACAAACTATAAAATTGAATGCAAATTTTGAAAATTGTATGTATAAGAGCACTGCGTGGCTTAGATTTTTATTACATTGCTTTATTATTTGATATATTGTATTTTTTTATTTGCGTTTTCGGCTTAGATTATACAACATAATTAATTAATTGATTTCCATACTCAGTATAAAATAAAGATTTATTTTATTAATATTATTATGTTATAAAATTGTTCTGTTAATATCCTAAAACCTCAAAGTAAGGAAATAATTAAATTGTATACTCTAAGCCGAAAACTCAAATAAAAAAATACAATATATCAAATAATAAAGCAATGTAATAAAATTCTAAGCCGCACAGTGCTTTACAAATGTGAGCAATTAAAAACTTTTTTTCCACCCTCTTGGCCGAGGTTTGAAACTTATTAATAACTTTAACTGACTTATTTTATATCGAAAAATAGCATCAGATGTTGAATCCAATTAACAATTCATATAGACATAATTGATATTATTGGAATAGTATATTTATTGTTTATTAGTTTATTGGGAATATAAATTTATTTAAATGATGTAAAAAGTGAGAAATAAGGTAAAGGATTATTATCATCTAAATGTTAATAATATTAAAGACTATCAGATTAGGTAAAATCAGTTTTATAAGTTAATTTAAGTAAAAACAACAAGCAGCCATTACTCATCTGTTGTATTCCGTTCCGGGTACAATCCAAAGTGATTAGGCCTTAATGGATTTCCTAGTTATATTTAATTTGATACTTATTGTATTCATATGGTGTTTAACTGATTGCCCCCGAGCTTAAATATTATGGTTAGTGCACGTGCGCTTTTGTTTCACTTCATAAATATGGCCTCGTTGTTTGTAAGCAATTACAAGTCGGCAAGATAAAGAGATACAATAAGAGTCATAGCATTCTTGGCGTTAACCCTGTAAAATGTATATTTGTAATTGTCAGTTCATCGAGATAATATATCAAAAAAATGCCCATATAAAAATTAATGAAATGTAGTACCTAGTTTTATTGTCTGGTGGTATTTCGTTCGACATTTTACAATCAAAATGTTCATTGCCGAGACGTGAAATGTCACCCAGTAAAAACAACGTAGTTTAAAAAATACCGTTTGTATTTGAGTATCGATCGGCGTTAAAAAGGTTTTTAATACTCGTTTCTGACATATCTCGAATGAGGGTTAAGAGCTCATTTATGTAACGAGTTTCGAATTAATATAGATGTGACAAAAAGTGAAACATCTAAATTCAAAAAGAGCCTTTTGATGAAAGCCGTTCATCGTCCATATCTGATGATCTCGACGAGATTAAGTCGTAGAACAATAAGGACCACCTCGATAGCTTTCTTCTTTGTATTGTTAAGCTTTTTTATCACCGAGGCTCTATTTGTACGAGCAGAGGTTTTACCGGTATCGCATTTTTTATTATCGGATATTGTGCTATTGTTATTGTGAATTGATTTAGTTTTTTGAGACTCCTCATTGTGTTGTCGATTTCAATGTGGGAATAAATAATCGCACTTCGATTGTGTAAGTCGGCGCGTGCCATTTTTAAGTCACGATTCGAGCTTTGCTGATTTAATCAATGTAATATAAGCATTGTGAATACAAATTGAAATATTTTTTATCGTTAAAATAATACCAGAAGAGGCAGGTTCGAGTACTGCTTGAGAGGATGAGTTATTTTGCTTTAATACACTTTAAAGTAAATAATTCATACATGCACGTTAATTTCTGTGAGCTACAGTTTGTTTTGAAAGGCTTAAATTTATTTTGTAATATACTATGAGAGTTTTCTATTTATTGTTTTCATTATATCAATATATATTATTTGATTGCATTATCAAAAATTGTATATTCATACACAAAAATTGAAATATGCTGGGAGAATTTGAACTAGCTGAGAATATTTTAGTGGGTTGTAGGGTATTGCAAGAAATAAGTGAAAATAAATAATTAAATATTATTAATTAAAATTGAAAAAAATATTAATAGTGATTTTGTAATCGACTTTGGGCCTCCGTCTTGGATTCAGCTGTTTCTGTGAAGTACTAATTAATATTTTTTAAATATATAATATTTTGTGCTTACATTTGTGATAACCTGCCACCCCCTAAAATATTCTCATATAGTTCAAGTCCACCCTGTATATTATTCACAATAGTGTTTTCTTCTGGGTGGAATTCCATAGTTTAAATTTTTTTTAAAAAAATATTGGTGTCATCATCATTGGAGGATGACTATGTACATGTTAGTAGTCGAAAATTTTGTGAAAATTACACCAAACAAATTTCTTTACAATTTTGTGTTATTTGCACCCATGTTACAATCTAAAACAGGTAAAATATATTATTACATTTTGAATGAAGCGATCCTTTCGGTAAATAAAACCTAGTCATCTGAAGATGACTGGCATAAAGAGTTCAGCCTGCGTATTTAATTTGAAAGTAATGGCAAGATTTTTGAATATAAAACATAGTCTTGGTTTTTAATTATTCAGTTAATTCTAGATTGTGTGTCTTACCATATTTAAGTCCTTTCCAGTCCCTGTTCTTAGGTCCATAGGAAGGTCTAACTCTGGGAGGGCTGGGTATTACCGTCGGATATTCACAACTGTCTGGGGGTAACCTGCAGCAGTCTACCCAGGTATACCTCACAACTCCACTACTGTCCACATAGGAATATCTCTTGTACCGTTCTCCCTCGGCCACCATGCCATGCCGGTGTCTAAGCGGATAGTTCCTTGGAGTGGCCGTTATTCTGGCATAGTACCTCCTGGGCTTATGCCTCTTCCTGGGTATCCCTATTGAGCGGTGTTTCAGAATGGATCCTTCCTCTTTGAGACGCACTGGTTCCGAGAACACCAGCTGGATGGCCACCAAGACCACCAGCAACAATATGAATAACCTGCTGGACACCATTCTCGCGCGTGCCACTCACAGCTTAACCCATATTTACAACTCGACACTATTCCACAACACGACAGCTGCTCTCGGGGATTAAGTTATACGATAAATACATTATATTATTAAATATCATAGATTATAGGTATTAACATTCACTGTAATATCATCCCCACGTATTTATGTACATATAAATAATATGTCTGACTCATATAAAAAAATTAAAATCCAGACTGGCTATCTTAATTTTCATTTTAATTCATCAAAAAAATAATTATACGTAAATCGATGGTTCATTTCTATAAAGCTTCAATTAAAATTTATTTTTTTAAGAAAATGAAACATGAATAATTTGAGTAACTTTAGGCCCGGTTTCTTCAACTGGTGTTAAATCTAGAGCTCGTGTCACTCGGCGATTTACGCGCCAAATGCGTTTCTTCAAGATTTAGCTCGAGCTACCAGCTGTCAAAATCCAGCTCACCGAAATCGGGGTGTTATATTTAAATCTCATGCTACCCCCTTCAATCCCAGTTTCGTGTCGTGTGAATATTTGTATATGACACGAGATTTGTGCAATATCTTGCCACGTAGCGTGCGATTTAACACCACTTGAAGAAACTGGCTCTTAATAGCGTATCTTGTGAAAAAAACATAAACGCCCATTAAAATATTTATTAAAAATACTATTTTTACTCTATTTATTAAAAAGATAGTGAAGTTTAACAATCGATACCAAACTATAATTTTATTACTGGTACTGCTCCTGCTGATGGAAATAATTAACCTTGATGATGAATGGAAGTTAAAAGTAATAACAACTCATCAAAATCATCCATATAATAAAAATATATAATCATATTTTTATTTTTCAAGGTGTCCTTTGTCATGAAATGTCATGGAATAAAATCGACGACATCAGCAGTCAACCAATTTATTGCATATAATACATACGAATATTGAGAACAAAACATTTAAATGATAATTCAATAATATTATATCTTTAATTACGAATAGCGGTTTTACATGCCTGGACTGGACTAATTAGCAAAACTAGACCTTTATTTTAAAATTTCTGTAATATTATGTATAGTTTAGGTCCTAGGAACAAAGAGGTCGTCATACCAAAGAGCGCTTCGTGTTGCGCCCTTTCGATAATTGCTCGAATCGATATCGCCTATCGATAAATGTGATTTATGAGTACAAATTAAACGAGTAGGTATACAAAAATATATTTATTAAAAGACAGAAGCGTCTATAATGCCTCGAGGAACTCCCACGTGTGTTGGGGAGTCATCCCACTTTATAATATATCAGATCTATTAAAAGTGCCAAAAATATTACTGGGATTTATAAAAGTATCATTAACACGAGATTAATTAGAATTTTATAAACAATGGAAGTGACCCGGAACCAGATTTCGCAGAACTGAAAATTGACTAATAAGTGGTCGTTTTGTAATAAAAAATTGTGATATAAATATAAGCATACTTGATGCTATATTTTATGATGGGTTATTTATATTGTTTGATGAGGACACAAACTTAATTTTATGTATAAACTTGCTAATAATTTATTTTAATCTTAAATGATCAAATCGAAGAGATTAAAAATAGAGGTAATGAACCACCACAGGCGTTGAAATAATGATTTTTTGTTTTTTTTTAAGAAAAATTATCTAAAATCCCATCTTAAATTAATAAATATTAATTATATATAAATCTTCTATTTCGGACATATATGTATTTAGACCTATAATTTCAATACTAAATGATTGTTATGGTTTTGATCAGAAATATCCAATCTGACTGCTTGGATCGAGTATTAAACGATCAAAAATTTAAAAGCCCTCACTGCAAATATTGTGTAATTTTAATTCAAAAGATCACAACACTCGATCACTCACGATATATTCAGGTCGATATACATACAACGATCAAGAGGAACAGACACGTTATTACTGTTCAACGGCTCGAGTGGGACTGACTAAGATTGGTTGTTCAGCAGCTGACATATTGTCATATTATGTACTCGCATACTACTCATAAATATGTATATTAAAAAAATCAATGAATAAATTATCTTATATAAATTTAACGGACCAAAATTTAATATGGATTATTAATATATGAGTGGTATTAAGCTGAGCGCTTTGCAAGACCAACAGATCAATGGAAGGTCAATGTCTATGACCAAAATGTCTATCTCTATTGAAAGTTATTGTTCGTATGATAATAAAATACCGATCGATCAATCAATTGTATGGAGGTACAATTAAATGTTCCGGAATTGTAATTTCTAATCAGTTTCCCGTGGCTTGAATTTTCGAGCATGTCGAAATTGGTGGTATTTTTCATATTCCGATTTCCCAACTGTACAATTTGGTACCTTGGTATAAAATTATCATGCTCAATAGTTAACGTACATAAATGCATTGAGATTTTTATATTTCTATATAGATTTTATACACAATTAACAACAAATATCAGTGTAATTGTTATATATAGTCTAATTAAACACCCGCTGGGTTTAGCAACTAATAACATTAATGTTCAATTGAGTCGAGATTAATATTTTAATTACAGTTGCAAACACATTGAAGAAGTTATAATTTAATATTGTAAAAGCTGTTTTTTTAATTCGTTTTATTTAACTGTGACAAACTACGTTAAAAATCCTTGTAAATTAAAATAAATATTCACGATCATAGACTTTCGAGATACATATAGCCTTTTCATCATAAAATATTTTTATAATATTTATTGATGATTTGACCTCACATGAATTTAAAGGGATATATCTCCATCCCGAATTCAGCAGATAATATACATTTTGATTGAAAATAAGTGTATTATTAATTAGTAGGTCGAGGCTATATTGAATAAAAAACGTTGGTGAGAGAAACCTTAATTTATTTTCTTATTATGATGATAATGTATCCTTTGCTTCATTATTATTTTGATTGTTTCGAAAGTACGGTGGCGATCATTAAGCTCGCAGACTATAATCAACATTTGAGTTTTTTTTTTATATTTTAATCTTCATATAATCGGCTGAAGTCCATGTGTTTATAATGAAATTAAAGAGTGTATTTGTCTTATGGCACGAATTGATGGGTATCGAGTTTATGAAGAACGGCATCCGGAATAAGATGTCCCGTCATTCACGATACTGTGATATATTCAAATTGATTCTAAAAACATGTTCGAAGGTGTTCAATGGTCAAGACCAGAATGTGTGTTGAAGATGTGAGTTATAAATAGTTGTCCATTAGATTGGTCAGCGAGTTATCTGTGATATAAGTGTTTTCATATAACACACGAGTGTTTCTTGTTCGCTCGCCTGCTGCTTTATTTTTAATATATACTACAATGATAAAGAGTCTGTATTTAGTGCCGCAATGTGCTCAATTCATTATATTAGGAAACGCATTTTATATATAAAATTACCGGCGTAATAGCTCAGGGGATAAGACGCAGATATACAAATACTGTGATCATTGAATCAAATCCCGTTCGAGTAAAGCAATATTGATTTTATTGCGACTGGAAGATAAGAAATAATATTCATAGTATCTCGATCGATCGCCTTGATCTAACTTTACTCTGATTTCCTCTATTGTAAATACTAAGATAAGTCCAGGTGACCTGTGTAACTTGTAATAGTTCAGATCACTGATAGACAATTAATTAACACATTGTCGTGACTAAAAAACCAAATTTGTAAAAACCTTCTCAAAAAGCCCCTCGGGGCGTATATGAAATAAAAATTGTATTTAAAAACAGTGTTTTAAATCTTGTAATATAAATATTCTATAAAAAAATAATGGCAATATAAAAATTCAATGAAGTATCATAAGTCAATTTGCGGCGTTTATAGTCTTTGAAATGAAGCAATTTCCACTTTAATTATCGGTTACCATAATGAAGCTATCAGGTGCGTGCTTTAAATAATATACTTAAAACCTGATGCCACTTCTAACGGAAATTTACCTTAAAAGCCTCCCAGGTAAGCTTCTCTATTAAATATAAAATTAATCAAAGTTCATTAGTGAGCTAATGAGATAGTGGACCAATATTTATATACAAAAATGTAGTAGTAGTTAGGGAGATGATTGCCTGATGAATGGTTTCAGATAAACGTTATTATACGATGATTATTACTTAGTAGTGCGTTACGAATGTATGGTATGCAGGTTCAGTTCCCATCGCAAAGATGAGTTGATGAATGGACTTGGTGTGTTTATAAATCTATCTTATCGTCATGATCGGTTTAACAGTTTAATGAAAAGCGTTCCATTTCCTAATGACATTCAGTCGTAAGTATTAATTAATTTATTCACAATTGAAAATTATGATGATATAAAGTGATTCATATTGAATGTTATGAAGATAAGACAGCATCATCTTCTTGTTCCACAACACGATATTGTCTTATCTCAATCATATTATCTAACATCATAATAAGAAGAAAATATTACGGTGAACTTAGTAAACCTTCAGTCGGTTATATTGTTTAACATATTAATAAAAATCTTGATCGAAGAATATTACTAGTTAAACAGATTTAAATTCAAATAAATGAATAAAAATCGAAACCACACAATAAAGTCGATTACAAGTCCCCTGAGAATATGTATAAAGGGTAGAATTGAATTTGTATTTTTCATTAGCTTCTGAACCTCCCCATAATAAAAAAATACATATTCTGATGGATTATACAAAAATTCTTTCTGTATACAGGGTGGACTTAAACCAACTGAGGAAATTTCAGGGGATAATAGGGTATCGCAAAGATAAGTGATTTTTTTTTAAATATTTTTTTTATTATTTAAAAATAATTGCTTAGTTCTTAAAGTATTAATAGTCATAAAACACACGTGGAATTCACTACTGGGTACTTTACAGAAACAGCTGATTTCAAGATGGTGTCCTAAACTTGATTTCAAAAGCTCTGTTAAAATGCTTAATTATTAATAAAATAAATATTTCTACTTTTTTCATTAATTTATAAAGAATATATATGACTATCGACTCATGTATTTATTAAAAATATTAGTCCTATGATAAATATACGTTTTTCTTAAATTAATTGTAAATTTACTAACCATACTTTTTTATTTTAAATAATTTTTTTTAACTTTTGTTCAGACCATTGTTTTTTTTGTTATTGTGATTTTTTTTATCCAGATTATAAATAATAAAAAACTACAGTATGATATGGAGATAAGTTAAGTTAAACCACCAATCACTTATTCTTGTTCGATTCACCAGATGCTCCGAAACTGTCATATCTTAAAAAGAAACGAGATTAAATTCAATCACATCGGCAATATTATACAATATTAAAAGAGCTACGAGGCCATATAAAAACTAGTGGTTATAGAAATAAAGTTAGTGTTAAAGATGGTCGTGTAAGATATGAATGTTTCACGTGTTAAGTCGCGCGTTCCAGAGGCAGTTCTTATCTTGGAATCAAACAGACATATTATATTTCTTATGGAGGTGGTCGGTGAATATTTCTATATTTTGATGGTGATGTTTTTAAAATATAAACATACACTTGTTTATCGAGATGGGTAAATGTATAGTGATGGAAATAATGAAGCGAAAGATCGATATTATATAATAGAAAATAATTCGAGAGTCCATAGCGTAAGCAGTAAATTGTAAAAAAACGCTATTTTTATTGGGAACGAAACTGAAATAAAACTGGTTTATTTCAATCCAACAGATATATTTTTTAACAAGCAGTTATCGACACAGAGATAATCATACTAAGCTTTGATATTGGATTGAATGAATCGCTTTATTCATGGTGATTATTGAAAGAATATTTTCACAGTTGCACAAAGAATTCTTTGTTTTATTTATAATTGTTTTTCAAATTTTGATTTTTTTAGACACAACAACGTGTTAATTCATCATGTTCATAGCCGGGTTCTGCTCTTCTTAATAATCTTCCCAGTATTTACCTTATAATCCATGAAAACTGGGTAAACCTGGAACAAGACGATCGATCGGGATTTTATCAATAACAGATCATTTTTTTTTACTTGAGCAGGATTTGAATTCATAACCACAGTATGCTGGTTAATAATTGAATGAATCACATTATTCATGGTAATTTTTGAAAAAATATTTTCGCAGTCACACAAACCATTTCTTGTTGAATAGTAATATTATCTTTTGAAGTGTGATAAAGAGTAAATGAAAAGGTACTTGATAGTCAAACATCCTGAGTTCGACATGAACAATTCAAAATTAAATATTTACTCAAAATGCATACCTATTGTGGTTACAAGGTGTCTAAAATTTTTATTTATATTATTTGGTCCGTTAGTGCCAAATTTTGCATATTATCATATCGCCATACATTTCCGCATGGGCGTTTATTTTATCTGAACAGGAACATGATAAAACTTTCGTTATTCTCATCATATTTGTTTATCTTTTACATTCATAGAATTAGTGACGTGATAGAATGTGTATTATGTATGAGCCAAGATTAAACACAATAGTATGAAGTCGCTAGTGATTTATTAGATGACGCAATCGCGGTATTATTTTGTACAACAAAATAATTATTTAAACACAATACGCAAATTTATCGTTTCGTTGTTTAATATCTAAAACAGCTTAAGATAGATTTTAGTCTCGTGTATCAATATTTAATAGTGATTTCACTCATCGTTCATACGGAATTGAAAGGGTTCGAACACGTGAACGGTCTATTAAGATGACTGATGATTATTCGTGAGAAACAAACATACGACACGTGTGAAAGAGGCGTGATTTACACCATAATATTAATAAAAATATATAATTAAAAAATATTTATTTTAATACGCAATAGGTGGACTATGTACCGAGAAAATCACAACCATATAAAATAATTTATAGAATATTCCTCACTATTCAAAACATCTGCTGATCTTATTCTGTGTACAATAATCAGGGCCATAGTCCACTTGATTTACACTGTTAAAAAATAAAATGTTCAGACATTCTTGATGATTTCGTTTAAATTTTGTCTGAGGAGAGATCTCGTTTATATGTATTTATAATATTTATTTGCAAGGTCCGAAGTGGGTTGTCAAAATGACAGTCTCAATGGATTAAGCGAATTGCAGATGATGAACAAATATATTCAGAGATTGCATTCTGAAATATTTAATATTAAATAAGCATTAAAATTTATTATTAAATATAATTAATAACTCAAAATGTAGACAAATCGAGATTCTGTTACATGATGAAGGCAGTACTTGACCGAGGCTTGAAGACCATTAATGATGCGATAAATGATGTGGCAATGTGAGTGAGATCTTTCATTTGTCAAGTATACAATTAGTCTTAATAAAATAACACAGCATGAAGAATTTCGAAAAATTAATTCAATATTATAAAAGTTAATCTTTAATACCTTTTAGCTTAACATGTATTATCACGCAATATCAAATTTCACTAGATAAAGCCTTCCGCACTGTTTTTTGTAATGTAACTGTATATTTAAAGGTCTATGTATTCATTATTTCAATTAATATAAAAATCACCTAGAAGCTTTCCTATTCTCATTAAAAAAACTGGTAAAAAATAATACAGTTTATAATCATTCATATCAAAATGTGATAATTATTTTGACTATAGTAATTAAACCACTCTGCTAAATTTATAATAATAACATATCGCATTATAAATAATAGTCGACCTGATTCTGTAAGGTGGTATTTATTATATTTTATATATTTTATACCGGCTTTAAGATGGATGATCTAGTTGGCAAAGCCACACTCTATGTTTATTAAATAATTCTATGATATTATGCACTGGTTTTAAGATAAATAGACTCAGTGACTGCTTTTATTGTACAGGTGGTCTTTAAATAGAAATTATTTCAATTTGTATATATATTGATAAATAAAAAATGCATGTTTTATTTGTAAATCAGTCATACCAGAGATCGCATGAAAGAATTTCTATAAAAATAATAATAAAAACATGCTGTCAAATGAAATCATTAAAATAGATACATTTACTGGTCCCCTAACTTTTGATACTCAAATTAGTAATCGACCATGTATTTTAGATGCCCTATTTTCTATCAAAACTGAAAAAACTTTACAAAATCAAATGATATAAATCGACTAATACAGTTTTTTTAATGTGGAATATTTGTGTTCTTTTGTTTTTTTTACAGATTAACCCGAAATTTGCCTTATGTATAGATAGAAAAACATATTATATAATAATAAATTATTATATAAGAAAAGAAAGGGTTCGCATTTTTTTTGTAAAAATGTTGAAAATGAAAAAAAAGATGAAATGTACTAGTAAACGAAAATTTTAGTTTATTGGAAGGATTCTCAAATACTAAAATATTGTTTATTAGAAAAAATATAATTAATTACTAATGGATTACTATCAAGAGGTAACTTTTATTAAAAAAAGCAGTATTGTAAAGCAAGTAGTGATATTATATGAGATTTTTTTATATGTTTTAAGTTTTTCAATCTGTTTATTAATATTATCTATTATACAATTCTTCAGAACAACCTATTTCGTTACAGGCTAGGTGTATACTATTTTCTTAGATTGCATGATATATTGCAAAGTGTCTCCTACACCGATTATTCTCAATTATAAAAAGTGTGTGTATAAAAGAAAAATACTTGTTAAGAAGATGTTATTTTCTCACACATCCTGTATTGTATGGCGTTGTGATGTAAAGCAAGGAAACGGGATATTCGTGTGATGGAGGCTGGCTTCGTGCGGTAGGTAAAGTATTTAATTGCTTACTGATTAGCAAGTGCAGCTTTCATATATAATACAAACAACTATAAACATAATTAACCACTACATATTATCATAAAAGTATTTCCAGGCCATTTGCCTTATCTCTACATATCTACACCATGTAAAACCTTGTATCGACTAATTGTGTCCGTATCAAACGCTTTAAGAGTAATTGCTTGAAGAAAACGGTGACATTTGACATGTGTCGTGATATTATGTATTATGAAATATGATTATTGAGGTAATACTTTCACATGGATGGTTAATTAATATATATATATATATATATATATATATATATATATATATATATATATATATATATATATATATATGCGCCTCAATCATCAATATCAATACGCTTATTTTAATGATAATAATATTAATTTCAAAATAATATTAGAGATATTTGATAATGCAAAATAAATGAGAATTCTCAAAATACAGTATTTATTGGGAGGCTCGTTTTTAAATATTGTGATGAGTGTTCTCATCATATGAAAACTTCTTCTGA
Organism: Agraylea sexmaculata; assembly: GCA_022606485.1. Taxonomy (NCBI): domain Eukaryota; kingdom Metazoa; phylum Arthropoda; class Insecta; order Trichoptera; family Hydroptilidae; genus Agraylea; species Agraylea sexmaculata. The sequence goes on from JAGTTH010001568.1 coordinate 125,759, forward strand.
TACAAAAAAATGAAATCAAAACTCAAAATAGAACCTTCCTAATTAAAAAGCCAAACAGAACATAAAAAACATTAGGAAATTCATAATGAATGTGTACGTTAAATTAAACCCAAACCCATATGCTTGCACCAAAATATTCAGTCATTTAATAATGTATGTATTACAATAAAGAAACACAAATATTTGAATTTATTAAGACATATAATATTCTTATAAATCTAATCCGCGTGAAAATGAGAAAAAAATTGTAAATTATTACATACCCAAGGAGAGATTATTTATTAGTTACTAATTTAGGTTTTTGAAATTCAATAAAAAGTCGATACAATATAGGAAGCTTGTGAGAAATCCACGAGCAACTAAATCATCATATTATATTTTAATTTAAATTGATGATAGTGTTGACTTCTTGGTGGAATTCCATAGTTTGTAGAAAATTGTTAGTTGTAATTTCCACAGTATTTTATTAGGATATCTGAGTAATTTCGACTACTAACATGTAGTTATCTTCAGTGATTCTTCTTTTAAATATTTCATTTCATCATATTAAGCACATTTTTCTAAATCATTTTAGGAAATATACAACTATCGGTTGGACGAAGAAGAATGCTTTGAAAGCTGCAGTAGGGGCAAACGTCCGAAGTAAACCAGTTTTATAAAATGGCAAGATGTGAGTATAAGTATGGGAAGAGATGGAATACTTGAGGAGATCTGAACATCTCTATCATGTAAATATTTGCCTGTCTCGCCAATTTCACAGCCCAATTACTTCAGAAGACCAGAACTCCTTTAAGAGTGAATCAGCCGGACACTGAGCCCTTCGAGCCGAACGAATTATAATATTCAACAATCTTTATAAACGAATTTAATCTAGTGTACGTTTTCAAAAAATAATATCATACAATTTGATTAAAAAAATATTGTTCTCACACGAATTAAATAATGTATTTTTAAGTAACTGCGTCATGAAGAATGCAATTTTCTTTATATTGCTTCATATTTTTATTTATTTAATTAAATTCACCCCCGGGAAACATGAAACGATAATAAGGATTAAATCTTATAAATATGGTTGAATATAATAACTAATATGCCAAAAATGGATCAAAATTTTTGAAATTGATTCAAAACAATCTGTTATTTAGTTTTAAGCATTATACATATTTTGCCATTATTTTTTTCCCAAAAATTTTATACCTCAATATTACTTTTCATATCAATTAAAAATGAAAATTCCCACGTTAGTTATAAGTTAAAATATTTATAACCTCAACCTAAGTTTAATTCCTGTAAGATGTATTGTATTATCAATCAATGTAACATTCATGTTTATAAGGAAATTGTTATATACAAATATATCAGAGTAACCCATTTTATATTATAAATTATTGAATTGACTAATATTTGTGTTTAAATATTTTTTTCAAAATAAAAAAAGTAATGCGCTGTCGCCGCAAATGCAAAAAGGGCTGTAAAATATATTTTTCAATCAACAACTTGTTGAAATTATGATAAACTTAATAAGTAACTATCTGGCTACATTATTAATATATTTTACTTCAAATTAAATAAGCAATTACGAATAAAATCTTGCAGTGAATGTTAAAAAAGCACACCGGTTATGAATTATGTATGGGGCAAGTCCTACATTGTATGTAGTAAGAAATAAATTATTTTAATATTGATAAATGCAGTTATATTATTTTTTGTTTTATTTATTTGAATAAATATACCCACTCGTAGATATGAGACCAATTAATTCAAAACGATCGATTGTAGTAAATGGACGCGTGCGTTGAAAATAAACATTGTTCGTTCTTGAAAGACGTCCATACAATCGAAGCTCACACCAGTGGGCGGGTGACTTTCAAATTAGTGATGTGTTGCCGGTTAATGTATTTGTTTTTAGATATATTCACGTTTAAAGTGGCTCTCAAGGGGCACTGTGATATTTAATATGAGAGGAAGAAGACCCTCGGGTCATTAAATCCATGGTGGTCTAACACTAGACCGTGTTTTATTGAGAATACGGCAAAGTTCATAACATTATGCTATCCGCACTAAATTCTATTACATTGTAATAAATATTTGAATAAATCAATTGATCCATTCGATACGGAACATAAAAATGTTTTTCATATTTTTATTCTATAACGGTAAAATGTTACCTGTTTGGTTGATTAGTCAAGCATTTTTCATATGGATCAATTTGACATTCATGAATAATATTTAAAGTTTATTTACATCTCGGATAATAATGAGTTTTTCGACATGGATAAAAAAATAAACACGATGTTTAAATAAATTCTGATGATTAACGAATTATGTTTCAAGACAACTATGTTATTAATCCGGTTTAAAGCCTATGTTAAACAAATACAATATTATATTAAAATACACACATTTTGAAAATTGATGTCTTTCATTTAACTAAATCTTGCTTTAACCCCTCGTTATTAGATTAATCCCTTCAGATTGTAATTATTCATAGAATGTAAAATTTGATTGAAAAAAATAATCAATTAATTCTTTAGATTTAACTGAAAAAATTATGGCTTAATACTATATATGTACACGTATGGAAATTAAATAATATATCCGTAATAGATAAAATTAATGACGTTATGACATCTCTATTTGTAATACTGTTAATGTGTATGTTTTTTTCATCAAATGCATAAGTAATGCAGATTTTTCTTAACTAAAGAATATGCACAGTAATTAATTAAACATTAATATGCGAAAAAAATTCAAAAATGCGTTATCTCTATTCCTAGTATTCTTAGTCGGGACCGTTAATAGCTATATTATTATAATTATTTGATATTCCTTATATAAATATAATATTATTTTTAATCAGTTAGATCTAATTATAAGTGAAATGTACTTCTGTACTTAATTGTTGCCATTATGTTGGGTTTTAAAAATCTTATGAATATTGTTGTTTCTCTAGGGGTGGACGTTTAAATATGGATATATAGGTTAATATAATTGGAATTTAACAAGAAATAGTAGGTATTTCCTGTATACTTATAGATTTGCATCGAATCAGGAATGAAAACAGTGCATTGTTTAGATTCTGAAGGTATTCAGGATTGTGGCCCGGAGGTGAGTATTTCATTGTTAGTCTCATTGTACCAAGATCGACACCCACGCAAGCCATTAATACTAACAACTATCTGATTATTTTACTTACTACTCATGACGACGACGACACCTGACACTAATTACTAGGAAATGTCTACCTTAGATGAACGACAGATAAGTATCTGATTACTATATCAAGATGACCCGATACAAAAATCCAATTCTTTGAATTGCATTTGTTTATAAATCAAATTAATGTAAAACGATAGTTGTTATTGTTTGAGTGCAATATGATATATTCTTATGAAAAGATATTCTCGGATGATTAAGTGAAACTACTATGACCAAATGGAGACGTTGCAAGATCGTACCGCCCCATTCTCGCACTATGAGGCTTAACAAACTTCAGGATAAAGAGGTTTAAAGGGCGTGGAAGATGAGTTGAAAGTGATATGGATGTAGCTTCCAGTTATAATTATAGAAGGTTGAGAGATCGCGAGTTCAGATCCTCGCGTCTTTCAGCCTCGAACACCATATAACATCTAGTTAAACATTATAATTTAACCTTTATTAATTTACTAAACTATTACACTAAATATTCCCAGGATTAGATAGTCAAAAAGGGAGGAATCTTAGTATATTTTTTTTATAAAATAATAAAGATAGCATCCATTAGATTATTAACACAGACATTTGGAATTTTCAGAACAAGTCTTATAATCAAATAACTAGGGAAAAACTCAATATACCCATATACATCGATACAAAAATTAGGCAGACTAATATAATTAAACAAGCAATAATATATTAAATATTAATTAGTGTTAATAATACAGTGCTTTAGGATTCTCGTAAATGTCATAAATTTACTTAACATAAAATTAAAGGTGGAATCTAATTTTTACATACACAATATCAAAAAATTAAGACAAAAAATGTCAAAAGTGGAAAATTTAAAAACATCAAGGGCCGTATTGAATATAACAGTGTAATAGTGAGTTAGTGAGTCGCGCTAGATGATGTGTGTACGAATAGAGCTTGGTAGTATTGGTGTACACGCGTACGCACCGCACGCACACACCTCTCTACACTATTATATTAAAACATACGCTAAAATTTTAAATAAAATTGGAATATTGTTAAATTTTCCTACGTGACTCACTTCATTCTAATCATGTGAAAAAATACGTGCATTTGTAATATTTTTTTAAACTACATATATCGTATCTTATTAAAAAGATCATTATTATTCTTTAAACCTAAGACTGTTAGATTGTAAGCAAACAAATTTAAAAAATAATAATAAGCCACATTGTATTTTACAGCTAAGAACTATTCATAAAAAAATCATTGAAATGTCTCTTGGTAATCATCAGAATTGAACTTGTACCCACATAATTTGTAGTTATACAGTATACTTGTATTCTAATTTCTTGTTATGTCGACCCGATATGTTGTTCTATGGTTTATTATAAAGACATAGACCATGTTGATGAGGCGAAACTAATGTAGCTTGATATTGGCCTCGTTGATTTACAAGACAGCTGTCAGCGGCCGTTGGTTACCCATTTACATTCTATATTTATATCTTTTATACAAATCCGTATTAGATTCCGTCCCATTTGCTGCTAATTTTCCCTGGCAATGTACCAACACTGGCTGTCTTAGGAAAAAAACACGTTTGTTTACGTTGGGTTTGTTATGTCTGCCTGGGTTTGTGAAATGATTCAAATAAACCTCTATCATCAAAATTATTAGGTGGTTGATCAATAATAGCGATTGTATAGAAATAATATTCACGAAAGGTGAATATTGAAGCTATTATCATATCGAAGGGTTCAAGGGCTCGTGTTGTATCTACTATTTAAAGTATTTATGGGATTCTCTTGTAAGGAGTTGGCCAGGCAACTGTGTCCTTTAAGTAATGAATTCCCAGGCATACGTCACAGTAAATACGATAGTGGAGTTACTTAGCTACACTTATGATCGGTTTTTTTGTTAGTTAATGCCTCGTCTGGGCATCGGGCGAGGCACTGATTAACAAAAAACCGATCTAAAGTACAGCAAAGCAACTCCATTACCGTCTTTACGGTTTCCGTTTACGGCAACTCACGCCTAGGAATCGCAAGCTTTACGGGAAAATATAGTAGAGGTGGTTTCCCAGGCCACCACGCAACAATGAGTCTTTCAGGTCTAGTAGATCCACCAAGTGACTCCAGTGGACATCGTTTTTGCTGGAGCTGTGGACCGAGCTCGAGAGTCTCACTCACAAATTCGTTACACTAATTACTTGGCCACAAGACGGTTTCATTTTTTATTTCATTCAAAATTGAGTTATTGAAAAAATCCACAGCTATGAACTGAAAAAATATTTTACGTATCTACCATCAAAAAGTCTTTGTGAACTTTCAAATGTAGTTTTCTCCACATTATCAATTATTGATATAGGAACTCATCTACATATAAAATTTATTTATATATTATTGCCTTGCCTCAATTCCACATTCTCAAGAATAATACGATAGTAAGGGCTTGAGGAATTCTTAGGGTTATAGAGTTTGTCTGGTGAAGATGTGATAAATATGCATCAATTTGATTGGCGCTTCAAAGAGCTGATCTGCTGGACCGTTTAAGGAGTTGTCTGCAACGACATGGCTGAATACTGATGACTGCTGATGGGATGACACAATAACGGTATTGGGTCTGTCACTTTGTGCAGAAAGGAAGATAGATGGAAAGAAAGAAATCTTCACAAGTCTACACTGACGAGTTTCCACTTCGTATGTTTAGGATAGGATAGGAATGCATCATCAATCTTTCATTCGATCCTATTTATTTTTAATTGCTTTATTATTAGCCGGATAGTAAATATACCCCAATAAAAAGTCGAAAGGCCGATAGTTCCGTTACTAATATATTTGCTAGGTTTTTTTTGTATTTTTCATGAAATTTTAAGTGAATAACGTGATGATCATTCAAATATGATCTAAGGGCCGTATTCAATATAATTGTGTAATGAGAGTGTGTGCGTGCGGTGCGTATGTTTGTACACCAATTCTACCAAGTTTTAGTTAATTCGTACACGCATCAATACTATCAGTTTTAGTACGACGTTTCGACTTTTTATTGGGTTTTTCTGGAATAAAATGTATTAAAAGAGATACATACATATGTACTGTACATATGGAAAACAATTATACCGTACTTAACATAAAGACTGTCTTGCAAAAATATTACAATTTGTAATAAATATGGTCAATTGATAATATTAACTATATTTTTATTTACGTACAAATCACAATTCGATTGTAAAACTACCCGCTTTTATACAAGTAAATTAATCACCTTTTTAAAAATGGACAAAGTGATTATTTTGTTAAGTACAGTAATAATAAACGTTCACTGTGCATTAAAAAAATTAAATTGAAAAAGTATATTGAATATTTAAATGAAGACCGTAGACATCTATAGACATCAGCGCATAGTAGTTTAAAAGCTTTATTGCTAGTCTTACATTGTAAAAAGAAATAAGAAAAAAGCACTTACTTTGACAGCCACCCTCAGAAAAACCATAATGAAGATATTGACAGGCATCACAGTAGAATCCTTCAACGCCATCCTTGCAAGGACAATGGCCGGTCACTTGATCACAAATAAGACTGGAAGAGCCAACTTCATCACATGTACATGGGTTACAGCCCGCTGTTATATTTCCAAATCCTTCCTGTTATATTCATGAATTAATTACTACGATTCTACTTTATCAAAATAGTTTTTGCTAGGAAGGTTCTATTTTGAGTTTTGATTTCATTTTTTTGTATCAGAAGAAGTTTTCATATGATGAGAACACTCATCACAATATTTAAAAACGAGCCTCCCAATAAATACTGTATTTTGAGAATTCTCATTTATTTTGCATTATCAAATATCTCTAATATTATTTTGAAATTAATATTATTATCATTAAAATAAGCGTATTGATATTGATGATTGAGGCGCATATATATATATATATATATATATATATATATATACCATCCATGTGAAAGTATTACCTCAATAATCATATTTCATAATACATAATATCACGACACATGTCAAATGTCACCGTTTTCTTCAAGCAATTACTCTTAAAGCGTTTGATACGGACACAATTAGTCGATACAAGGTTTTACATGGTGTAGATATGTAGAGATAAGGCAAATGGCCTGGAAATACTTTTATGATAATATGTAGTGGTTAATTATGTTTATAGTTGTTTGTATTATATATGAAAGCTGCACTTGCTAATCAGTAAGCAATTAAATACTTTACCTACCGCACGAAGCCAGCCTCCATCACACGAATATCCCGTTTCCTTGCTTTACATCACAACGCCATACAATACAGGATGTGTGAGAAAATAACATCTTCTTAACAAGTATTTTTCTTTTATACACACACTTTTTATAATTGAGAATAATCGGTGTAGGAGATACTTTGCAATATATCATGCAATCTAAGAAAATAGTATACACCTAGCCTGTAACGAAATAGGTTGTTCTGAAGAATTGTATAATAGATAATATTAATAAACAGATTGAAAAACTTAAAACATATAAAAAAATCTCATATAATATCACTACTTGCTTTACAATACTGCTTTTTTTAATAAAAGTTACCTCTTGATAGTAATCCATTAGTAATTAATTATATTTTTTCTAATAAACAATATTTTAGTATTTGAGAATCCTTCCAATAAACTAAAATTTTCGTTTACTAGTACATTTCATCTTTTTTTTCATTTTCAACATTTTTACAAAAAAAATGCGAACCCTTTCTTTTCTTATATAATAATTTATTATTATATAATATGTTTTTCTATCTATACATAAGGCAAATTTCGGGTTAATCTGTAAAAAAAACAAAAGAACACAAATATTCCACATTAAAAAAACTGTATTAGTCGATTTATATCATTTGATTTTGTAAAGTTTTTTCAGTTTTGATAGAAAATAGGGCATCTAAAATACATGGTCGATTACTAATTTGAGTATCAAAAGTTAGGGGACCAGTAAATGTATCTATTTTAATGATTTCATTTGACAGCATGTTTTTATTATTATTTTTATAGAAATTCTTTCATGCGATCTCTGGTATGACTGATTTACAAATAAAACATGCATTTTTTATTTATCAATATATATACAAATTGAAATAATTTCTATTTAAAGACCACCTGTACAATAAAAGCAGTCACTGAGTCTATTTATCTTAAAACCAGTGCATAATATCATAGAATTATTTAATAAACATAGAGTGTGGCTTTGCCAACTAGATCATCCATCTTAAAGCCGGTATAAAATATATAAAATATAATAAATACCACCTTACAGAATCAGGTCGACTATTATTTATAATGCGATATGTTATTATTATAAATTTAGCAGAGTGGTTTAATTACTATAGTCAAAATAATTATCACATTTTGATATGAATGATTATAAACTGTATTATTTTTTACCAGTTTTTTTAATGAGAATAGGAAAGCTTCTAGGTGATTTTTATATTAATTGAAATAATGAATACATAGACCTTTAAATATACAGTTACATTACAAAAAACAGTGCGGAAGGCTTTATCTAGTGAAATTTGATATTGCGTGATAATACATGTTAAGCTAAAAGGTATTAAAGATTAACTTTTATAATATTGAATTAATTTTTCGAAATTCTTCATGCTGTGTTATTTTATTAAGACTAATTGTATACTTGACAAATGAAAGATCTCACTCACATTGCCACATCATTTATCGCATCATTAATGGTCTTCAAGCCTCGGTCAAGTACTGCCTTCATCATGTAACAGAATCTCGATTTGTCTACATTTTGAGTTATTAATTATATTTAATAATAAATTTTAATGCTTATTTAATATTAAATATTTCAGAATGCAATCTCTGAATATATTTGTTCATCATCTGCAATTCGCTTAATCCATTGAGACTGTCATTTTGACAACCCACTTCGGACCTTGCAAATAAATATTATAAATACATATAAACGAGATCTCTCCTCAGACAAAATTTAAACGAAATCATCAAGAATGTCTGAACATTTTATTTTTTAACAGTGTAAATCAAGTGGACTATGGCCCTGATTATTGTACACAGAATAAGATCAGCAGATGTTTTGAATAGTGAGGAATATTCTATAAATTATTTTATATGGTTGTGATTTTCTCGGTACATAGTCCACCTATTGCGTATTAAAATAAATATTTTTTAATTATATATTTTTATTAATATTATGGTGTAAATCACGCCTCTTTCACACGTGTCGTATGTTTGTTTCTCACGAATAATCATCAGTCATCTTAATAGACCGTTCACGTGTTCGAACCCTTTCAATTCCGTATGAACGATGAGTGAAATCACTATTAAATATTGATACACGAGACTAAAATCTATCTTAAGCTGTTTTAGATATTAAACAACGAAACGATAAATTTGCGTATTGTGTTTAAATAATTATTTTGTTGTACAAAATAATACCGCGATTGCGTCATCTAATAAATCACTAGCGACTTCATACTATTGTGTTTAATCTTGGCTCATACATAATACACATTCTATCACGTCACTAATTCTATGAATGTAAAAGATAAACAAATATGATGAGAATAACGAAAGTTTTATCATGTTCCTGTTCAGATAAAATAAACGCCCATGCGGAAATGTATGGCGATATGATAATATGCAAAATTTGGCACTAACGGACCAAATAATATAAATAAAAATTTTAGACACCTTGTAACCACAATAGGTATGCATTTTGAGTAAATATTTAATTTTGAATTGTTCATGTCGAACTCAGGATGTTTGACTATCAAGTACCTTTTCATTTACTCTTTATCACACTTCAAAAGATAATATTACTATTCAACAAGAAATGGTTTGTGTGACTGCGAAAATATTTTTTCAAAAATTACCATGAATAATGTGATTCATTCAATTATTAACCAGCATACTGTGGTTATGAATTCAAATCCTGCTCAAGTAAAAAAAAATGATCTGTTATTGATAAAATCCCGATCGATCGTCTTGTTCCAGGTTTACCCAGTTTTCATGGATTATAAGGTAAATACTGGGAAGATTATTAAGAAGAGCAGAACCCGGCTATGAACATGATGAATTAACACGTTGTTGTGTCTAAAAAAATCAAAATTTGAAAAACAATTATAAATAAAACAAAGAATTCTTTGTGCAACTGTGAAAATATTCTTTCAATAATCACCATGAATAAAGCGATTCATTCAATCCAATATCAAAGCTTAGTATGATTATCTCTGTGTCGATAACTGCTTGTTAAAAAATATATCTGTTGGATTGAAATAAACCAGTTTTATTTCAGTTTCGTTCCCAATAAAAATAGCGTTTTTTTACAATTTACTGC